>SJYC01140289.1:0-24960 GCA_006408675.1 Madoqua kirkii
TACTCAATCAAAAATACTAGCTAGAAGTTGAGATATTCTAAAGAATAATTTTTAAATTTTGGAATTAAATCTTCCATACCGTTGAGTACTAAGAGTTTATTCTGTTTAGTTTTTTTCCCATTAGTTCTATAGGGATAAATGTCAATGTTTTCCTATTTATAAGTTGTGTTTCAATCATATTTTACTAAAAGCTTTAAAGCCTGAAACACTTTTTGCTCCATTTTTTTAACACTTTGATTATATATTTTCCTCTGATTTCCCACAAAAGCAATCAAAAGTTATGGGATTGCTTGTCAAAACATTCAAAGTAATTGTAGGCAACATATGTTCATTTATAAAGTAGTTCATCAGAGATTCAAACATATCTAAAGTGTGACTTATGAGAAGAAGCAAAGGGAGAAGTTGTGTATTGCCATGCTGAAGTATTTTTTGATATCTGAGATTCATTATATAAAGTTTTAGTTTTTAAACTTTTATAAGCTATATATCTCTGCTTATACAAAAATATTTGCAGGTCTTATCAACTACAGCTTCTGTTTTGATTGGTGAAGTATCTCAGCTTGTTTGAAAGCTACTTGAATTATATGTGTACAAGATTACAGTTATCTTTCTGTTTCACAGACTTCTTAATGTAAACCTAAAGGAATTTTAACTTCCTTTCCCATTTGGATGCCTTTTATTTCTTGTCTGATCGTTCCGGCCAGGACTTCCAGTACTGTGTTGAACAGAAGTGGCAAGAGTGAGCATTCTTGTGTTATGCATTTTTTAAAGTTGTTAAATTTTATTTATCTTATTCTTGGCCTCGCTGGGTCTTCACTGCGGAGCACGGGCTTCTCCCTGCGGTGGCCTCTCTTGTTGCAGAGCACAGGCTCTAGGTGTGCAGACGTCAGTAGGTGCTGCTCGCGGGGAAGTGGTTGTGGTGTGCGGGCTTAGCTGCCCCAGGTCATGGGAAATCTTCCTGATTAGGGATTGAACCTGAGTCCCCTGCATTGGCAGGTGGATTCTTATCCACAGTGTCACCAGGGAAGCTCTCTTAAAGGAAACACTTCCAGTTGTTTTTTTTTTTTAACCATTGAGTGTGATGTTAGCTGTGGGCTTGTTATATGTGGCCTTCACTATGTTGAGATATATTTCTTTCCATACTTAGTCTGTTGAATGTTTATTTCATGAATGAGTGTCGAATTTTGTTAAATGCTTTTTCTGCATCTACTGAGATGATTATGTGTCTTTATCCTTCATTTTGTTAATGTAGTGTATTTCATTTATTAATTTGCTTATGTTGAACTATCCTTGTATCCCAGGGATAAATCTATTTGAGCATGGTTTATAATCCTTGTACTGTGTTGGCAAATTTAGTTTGCTAGTATTTTGTTGAGGATTTTTATATATGTATTTGTCAGAGATATTGGCCTTTAGTTTTCTCTTTTTGGGGCGATGTTTTTGCCCCGCTTTAGAGTAATGCTGGCCTCATAAGATGAGTTTGGAAGTGTGACCTTTTCTAAATGTTTTCTTAAACCGAATTTTCTAAAAAATTATTTTTTACATTTATCTGTGCTGAGTCTTCATTGCTGTGCACAGGGTTTTTCTAGATGGCGGTGATCGGGGGCTACTCTCGTTGCAGCTTCTGGACTCTAGAGCACAGGCTCAATAGTTGTGAGGCACAGGCTTAGTTGCTCCCTGGCGTGTGGGATCTTCTTGGACCAGGGATCAAACCCATGATTCCTGAATTGGCAGGCAGATTTTTTCACCACTGAACCACCAGGGAAGTACCCCTCCTCTTAATTTTTTGAAAGTATTTAAAAAGGATTCTTTTTTAAAAATAATTGCTTTACAGAATTATTGTTTTCTGTCAAACCTCAACATGAATCAGCCATAGGTATACATATATCCTCTCCCTTTTGAACCTCCCTCCTGTCTCCCTCCCCATTCCATCCCTCTAGGTTAATAGAGAGCCCCTGTTTGAGGTTCCTGAGCCATATAGCAAATTCCCATTGGCTATCTATTTTATATATGGTAATGTAAGTTTCCATATCACTCTAAAAGGATTCTTTAAAAGCATGGTAGAATTCACCGTGGAAGCCATGTGGGCCTGTCCTTTTCTTTGTTGCAAGGTTTTGATTACTGGTCCAATCTCCTTATTTGCTATTGATCTGTTCAGATTTTAGATTTCTTCATGTTTCAATCTTAGTAGATTGTATGATTCTAGAAATTTATCCATTTTTTCTAGGCTATCTAATTTGTGGGCATATAATTGTCTGTGGTGTTTCCCAGGTGGCTCAGTGGTAAAGAATCCACTTGTAAATATAGGAGATGCAACAGATGCGTGTTCTGTCCCTGAGTTGGGAAGGTCCCCTGGAGGAGGAAATGGAAACCAGTTCCAGTATTGTAGCCTGAGAAATCCCATGGACATAGGATCCTGGCAGGTTATGGTCCATGGGGTTGCAAAGAGTCAGATAGAACTGAGTGACTCTCTTGCTCTCTCTCTCTCTCACACACACACACACACACACACACACTTGTTCATGGTAGTCTTTTATGGTCTTTTTAATTTCCTGGTAACAGTTATAATGCCTCTTCTTTCATATCTGATTTTACGTATTTGGTCTCTGGTTTTCTTAATCTTGCTAGAGGTTTATGGCCAAAATGAAATGTCATGCTCTCCTGAGAGCTATGAATGAAATGTACCTTACCCACATGTACACAGATGCCATCTTTAGGTAACAACTAACTTTTGAAGTATATGCGGAAGCTAGTGCAGCAGATTTAGGTCTGTGGTTTTCATGTGGCCAGAGATATAATTACAGTTCCCATAGTTCAGTTCAGTTCAGTCACTCAGTCATGTCCAACTCTCTGTGACCCCATGGACTGCAGCATGCCAGGCCTCCCTGTCCATCACCAGCTCCCGGAGCTTGCTCAAACTCATGTCCATCGAGTCGGTGGTGCCATCCAACCATCTCATCCTCTGTTGTCCCTTTCTCCTCCTACCTTCAGTCTTTCCCAGCATCAGGGTCTTTTCCAATGAGTCAGTTCTTTGCATGAGGTGGCCAAAGTGTTGGAGTTTCAGCTTCAGCATCAGTCCTTCCAATGAATATTCAGGACTGATCTCCTTTAGAATGGACTGGTTGGATCTCCTTGCAGTCCAAGGAACTCTCAAGAGTCTTCTCCAACACCACAGTTCAAAAGCATCAATTCTTTGGTGCTCAGCTTTTTTTATGGTCCAACTCTCATATCCATACATGACTACTGAAAAAACCATAGGTTTGACTAGATGGACCTTTGGGAGAAACTAAGATGGTGGAGTAGAAGAACATGTGCTTGTTTTCTCCTGCAAGAGCTCCAAAATTGCAGCTCGCTGCTGAACAACAAACAGGAGAATGTTGGACTCCACCAGAAAAAGATACCCCAAGTCCAAGGGCAAAGAAGAAGCCCCAACAAGATGGTAGAAGGGGTGAAACCGTGTTTAGAATCAAACCCCATACCTGCCAGAGACACTTGGAGGGCTCAGACAAATCCTTGTGCACACCAGGACCCTGAGACCCTGCAGAGACTGAGGCAGACCTGCCTTTGAGTGTTTGAGTGTCTCCTGTAGAGGCCCAGCTCAGGCCTGCCACAGGGACAGCGACTCTGGCTGCAGCAGACCTGGGCCTCGCAGAGTGTGGTAGAAGCCCTTTTGGAGGGGGCCACCTGTAGCCCCCCAGAGAGCCCCCAAGCAGACAGTCCCTACAGTAGATGGTAAGTGACAGCATATTCATGATCGACTTTTCTGAGAAATAAAAATTCAGTGCTTCATTTTTTTTTTATTACCATACTCCTCATTTCCTTGAGCGCATTATGGCAAAAGGTTTATTGTGAAAAAGTCAAATAGTAAAGTATTTGAAGGTTTACACTGTGCAGAAAATGACAAAAATACCGCCACAGGGACATGCAGACTCCTCTTTACTTGCTCCATGGCAGAACTGCTCAGCCTCCGTTTCCTATACGCTTCGCACCCGAGCTGTAACTTCTCCTTCTGCACACTGTTCTTCCCGCTGGCGGCCTGATGCTTGCATGCCAGTCCATGCCACAGCCTGAGCCACGCTCAGCTGGTGGGCAGAGCTGACGAGAGCAGCAGCCTCGCTCTTTCTCAGGCTGCCACCAAAGGCTGTAAGGAGTCCGGTCCCAAGCCATTCATTAATGAGTATGCTCTGCTTTGCATCAGGTTCCCTGGACACCCTCCTTTGAAAAGAGGTATTGGTTAGTCCTGCTATTTCTGAAACGTGTAGAGAAAAACCAGCCAGGTTTTCAGTGGGACATCTCATATTCTACTAAAGAAGACCTTGGCAGAAGGTAAAGTGAAAGTACTAAGCCCATCTTGAAATTTTCTTTTCCCCCGTTGTGTGGCATGTGAGATCTTAGTTCTCCAACTAGGGCTCAAACTCATGCCTCTGCACTGGAAGAGCAGAGTCTTAACTACTGGGCTGTGGAACAGTTCTGTCTTGGCATGTTTTAATACAAATAATCAAAAAATTAAAATACAGGACCAATGCTGAACTATGGTGCCGGAGCAAAAGGCATAAACTGATATACTTACAGAGCTCTTCTCTTGCCCTAGATGAATTCTTCAGTGCTATCTTCTAATTTACAAATACTCTATCTATTGAGTCAGTTTCACAGTTTGTTCTTTTTAAATAAAACCTTTAAAAACTTCTGTAAGTACATATACATTTTTGGAAGGTTTCCAATTGGTTATTTCTCCCGTTTATCTCTTATTGTTTCATTTCTGCCTCTTTTGAGAGAGTTCTGTTAGTTTAATAGTAAGTTGGCATTTGATTCTTTTTTAAAAACATTTTACTGTGGCAAGAACACTTAACATAAGAGCTACCTTCAACACATTTTTAAGTATTCAAGGTAGTAATCCTGACTCGAGGTATAATTTGGACAGAAATTCCGTAGAGCTTATTCATCTTGATTAACTGAAACTGTTTGCTCAATGATTAGGGTCTATATGTGCTCCACATTGGGTGTGGAGTTTCATCTTGAACCTGGAAGTCTCTTCTCTCTTGGTGGTTACGTTTCTTTCTAGCAGTTTTGCGGCCTTTTAAGTTACCTTTTCCTAGACCTCTGATTTCCCAGTCCAGAACTAGAATTCTTGCCCGGTTCTAATATTCTTGACACTGTGGTTTATTTTGGCTCTGTGATTTGTGGCCCTTTCTAGTGTGTATATTATGAGTAATGTTTGGCTACTGGTTTTATGTGGTTTACCTTCAAAATGATTCTTCCTCTTACCCCTCACCCCATTTCTGACCCTAATGCTGCTGCTGCTGAGTCGCTTCAGTTGTGTTTGACTCTGTGTGACCCCATAGATGGCAGCCCACCAGGCTCTGCCGTCCCTGGGATTCTCCAGGCAAGAACACTGGAGTGGGTTGCCATTTCCTTCTCCACTGTGTGAAAGCGAAAAGTGAAAGTGAAGTCGCTCAGTTGCATCCGACTTGTAGCGACCCCATGGGCTGCAGCCCACCAGGCCCCTCCGTCCATGAGATTTTCCAGGCAAGAGTTCTGGAGTAGACTGCCAGTGCCTTCTCCATCTGACCCTAATAAATGACTACAATTTTAATGTTTTATTACTGTTTTGCTGCTAGGTGCCATAAAAATGTGACCTTATCTAAAGTGAGTACACCAAAAGAGACATCAGAATGTTCTGGAACCATTTTAGGACACAGTATTCTTGCCTGGAGAACTCCGTGGACAGAGGAGCCTGGTGGGCTACACTCCACGGGGTCACGAAGAGCTGGACAGGACTGAGCGACTGGCACTTTCACTTTCATCTCATGTGCTGTGACAGTTTTCTTTTCCTTCCCCTCCTTCCCAGGAGTTGCTGTTGGTGCCCTAGTCACATGTCCTCGGCAATCACTGTTCCTGAACACACTGAAATCTTTACCTGAGTTTGTGTTTCTCCCAGGGGCAGACACTGAGATAAAGACTTGAATGGAAGCATTTTGTAGCTTTTTGGAAACTTTTGGAAACAGAGGCATGGGGGTGTGGGTATGAATATACTGAAAGAAGTATAATAAGTAAAAGTTACATTATGAAGCCAGTGGAAGACGGAATCTTACTCCTGAGAAGAATGCTGTGAAACGTGGCTCGTAATGATGACCCCCAGAGGCATAAGAGCGTGGGCACATCTGTGCCAGTTTCCATCAGCCATGGGTTGAAGGTTGGTCCTCAGGGTTGACCCTGTTCCCAGTCCTACCCAACCCTTCCAGCCTGCCTTGTGTGTGGGCAGAGTGGTCTTCTACATTTCTGGGGAAAAAAATCTACCAGGACAGAGATACAGGTTGCAATACTGTGATTTATTAGAAAAACAAATTTGGTCATTTAGATGAAAAAGCATTTCTCATATATTTTTGGTCTTCATCCATGCTTCTTGCCATTTAGTTCCAGGTGCCCTAACCTCTGGGGAGGAGGCAGGAGTTGGAGGTTGAATCAATAACCAATGGTCAATAAGTAACCATGCCCATGTAAGGATTTCTCCATAAAACCCCACAAACATGGGATCTGAAGAGCTTCCAGGTTGATGATCATGTGAGGTACTGGGAAAGTAGTGCCTGGAGATGGTTTGGAAATTCTGTACCCTTTTCCACATACCATGCTCTACACATCTCTTCCATCTGATGGTTATCTACATCCTTTATCATATATTTTTACAGTAAATTGGTTGTTGTTGTTGAGTCACTAAGTCCTGCAGGATGCTTTGTGACCTCATGGACTATAGCATGCCAGTCTCCTCTGTCCTCCACTATCTCTCAGTGTTTGCTCAGGTTCATGTTCATAGAGTTGGTGATGGTCTCTAACTACCTCATCCTCTGCCATCCCTTCTCCTTTGCCTTCAATCTTTCCCAGCATCATGGTCTTTTCCAATGAGTCTGCTCTTCCCATCAGGTAGTCAAAGTATTGCAGCTTCAGCTTCAGCATCAGTTCTTCCAATGAATATTTAGGGTTAATTTCCTTTAGGATTGACTGATTTGATCTCCTTGCAGTCAAGGAACTCTAAAGAGTCTTTTCCAGTACCACAGTTTGAAAGCATCAGTTCTTTGATGCTCAGTCTTCTTTATGGTCCAACTCTCACATCCGTATACAACTACTGGAAAAACTATAGGTTTGACTGTATGGGCCTTTGCTGGTAAAATGCTGCTGCTGCTTTTTAATATGCTGTTTCAGTTCAGTTCAGTTGGAGGTTTGTCATATGTCCCTATGCTCTCTAGGGGGCTGACTGTGGCTCAGATCATGAACTTCTTATTGCAAAATTCAGACTTAAATTGAAAAAGTAAGGGAAACCACTAGACCATTCAGGTATGACCTAAATCAAATCCCTTTTGATTATACAGTGGAAGTGACAAATAGATTCAAGGGATTAGATCTGATAGACAAAGTGCCTGAAGAACTATCAAAGGAGGTCTGTAACATTTTACAGAAGGCAGTAATCAAAACCATCCCCAAGAAAAAGCAGTGAAAAAAGGCAAAATGGTTGACAAGACCTGACAAATAGCTGAGAAAAGAAGAGAAGCTAAAGGCAAAAGATAAAAGAAAAGATATACCCATCTGAATGCAGAGGTCTGAAGAATAGCAAGGAGAGATAAGAAAGACTTCTTCAGTGATCAGTGCAAAGAAATGAAGGAAAACAATAGAATGGAAAACACTAGAGATCTCTTCAAGAATATTAGAAACACCAAGGGAATATTTCATGCAAAGATGGGTACAATAATGGTTAGAAACAGCATGGACCTAACAGAAACAGAAGATATTAAGAAGAGGTGGCAAGAATACATAAAAGAACTATACAAAAAAAGATCTTAAAGACCCAGATAACCATGATGGTGTGATCACTCAACCTAGAGCCAGACATCCTAGAATGAGAAGTCAAGTGGGCTTTAGGAAGCATCACTATGAGCAAAGCTAGTGGAGGTGATGGAATTCCAGTTGAGCTATTCAAACCCTAAAGATGATGCTGTGAAAGTGTTGCACTCAATATGCCAGCAAATTTGGAAAACTCAGCTTCATTGACTATGCTAAAGCCTTTGACTGTGTGGATCACAACAAACAGGAAAATTCTTAGAGAAGGGAACACCAGACCACCTTACTTGCCTCCTGAGGAACCTGTATGCAGGTCAAGAGGCAACAGTTAGAACTGAACATGAAACAACTGTCTGGTTCAAAATTGGGAAAGAAGTATGTCAAGGCTGTATATTGTCACCTTGTTTAGTTAGTTTATATGAAAAGTACATCATGCGAAATGCCGGGCTGGATGAAGCACAGGCTGGACTCAAGATTGCAGGGAGAAATACCAATAACCTCAGATATGCAGATGACACCACCCTTATGGCAGAAAGTGAGGAACTGAAGAGCCTCTTGATGAAAGTGAAAGAGGAGAATGAAAAAGCTGGCTTAAAGTTTAACATTCAGAAACCTAAGATCATGGCATCTGGTCCCATCACTTCATGGCACATAGATGGGGAAACAGTGGAAACAGTGACAGACTTAATTTTTGGGGGCTCCAAAACCCCTATAGGTGGTGACTGCAGCAATCAAATTCCAAGATGTGGCTCTTTGGAAGAAAAGCTATGACGAACCTAGACAGCATATTAAAAAGCAGAGACATTACTTTGCCAACAAAGGTCTGTGTAGCCAAAGCTATGGTTTTATCAGTAGTCATGTATGTATGTGAGAGTTGGTCTATAAAGAAAGACTGAGTGCTGAAAAGCTGAATCTTTTGAATTGTGGTGCTGGAGAAGACTTTTAAGAGTCCCTTGAACTACAAGGAGATCAAACCAGTTCATTCTAAAGGAAATCAACCGTAAATATTCATTGGAAGGACTGATGATGAAGCTCCAATACTTTGGGCACCTGATGTGAAGAGCTGACTCATTGGAAAAGACCCTGATGCTGGGAAAGATTGAAGGCAGGAGGAGAAAGAGATAACAGGGGATGAGATGATTGGATGGCATCACTGACTCAGTGGACATGAGTTTGAGTAAGCTTAGGAGATGGTGAAGGACATGGAAGCCTGGTGTGCTGCAGGGCACGGGTTCACAAAGAGTCAGATACTACTGAGCGACTGAACAACAACAGACTTTGTCATAGCTTCCCTTCCAAGGAGCAGCATCTTAATTTCATGGCTGCAGTCACCATCTATAGAGATTTGGGAGCCCAAGAATATAAAATCTGTCACTGCTTTCACTTTCCCCCCTTCTATTTGCCATGAAGTGATGGGCCCAGATGCCATGACTAGGTTTTTGAATGTTTAAAGCCAGCTCTTTCACTGTCTTCTTCACCCTCATAGTTCCTCTTCACTTTCTGCCATTAAAGTAGTCTTATTTGCATATTTGAGGTTGTTGATATTTCTCCTAGAAATCTCAATTCTAGCTTGTGATTCATGCAGCCCAGCATTTTGCATGATGAACTCTGCACATAAGCAGGGTGACAGTGTACGACCATGTTATACTCCTTTCCCGATTTTGAACCAGTCAGTTGTTCCATGTCTTGTTCTAACTGTTGCTTCTTGACCTGCATACAGGCTTATTAGGAGACAGGTAAGGTAGTCTGGTACTTTATCTTTTAAAGAGTTTTCTGTAGTTGTTTTGGTCCACACAGTCAAAGACTTTAACATAATCAGTGAAGCAGAAGTAGATGTTTTTCTGGAATTCCTTTGCTTTCTCCATGATCCAACGAATGTTGGCCATTTAGTTTCTGGTTCCTTTGCTTGTTCAAAACCTAGCACGTACATCTGGAAATTCTTGGTACATGTACTGCTAAAGCCTAGCTTGAAGAAGTTTGAGCATAAATTTACTAGTATGTGAAATGAGTGCTATTGTATAGCAGTTTGAACATTCTTTGAAATTGCTGCCCTTTGGGACTGTAAAGAAAACTGATCTTTTCCAGTCTATGGCCATTGCTGTGTTTGCTCTGTTGATATACTGAATGCAGCACTATAACAGCATCATCTTTAAGGACACGAAATAGCTCAGCTAGAGTTCCATCTCCTCCTCTTGCTTTGTTCACAGTAATGCTTCCTAAGGCCTACTTAACTTTACACTCCAGGATGTCTGGTTCTAGGTGAGTGACCACATCATCATGGTCATCCTGGTCATTAAGACTTTTTTGGATAGTTCTTCTTTGTAATTTTGCCACCTCTTAATCTCTTCTGCTTCTGTTAGATTTATATACTTTATTGTGCCCATCCTGCATGAAATGTTTTCTTGATATCTCCAATTTTCTTGAAGACATTTCTAGTCTTTCCCTTTCTATTGTTTTCCTCTATTTCTTTGCATTGTTCATTTAAGGCTTTCTTATCTCTCCATGCTATTCTCTGGAACTCTGCATTCAGTAGGGTATATCTTTATCTTTTTCCCTTGCCTTCACTTCTCTCCTTTCCTAAGGAAAGGAGAAATAGCTTCCTATTTGTGAAGCCTCTTCAGACAGCTGTTTTGCCTTCTTGCATTTCTTTTTCTTTGGGATGGTTTTGGTTGTTGCCTTCTGTACAGTGTTACAAACCTCTGTCCATAGTTCTTCAGGGACTCTCTCTACCAGCTCTAATCCCTTGACTCTCTTCTATTCTACACATCTCTCCACCTGGATGTTCATTTATATCCTTTATCATATCTTTTTACATTAACCTGGTAAACATGAGTAAACAGTTTTCCTGAGTTCCATGAGCTGTTCTAGCAAATTAATTGAACCTCCAGTTTATGGAGAATTAGGTCAGAAGCACAGATAGAAACCTGGCATCTGAAACTTGTGATTGGCATTGCAAGTCAGGATGGGAGAATCTTGTGGAACTGATTCTTGTGAGACTGAATGCTCTCTCTGAGTAGATAGTGTCAGTATTGGGTTGAATTGTCAGACACCCACCTAGTGTCACAGGAAATTGCTTGGTATGGGCAAAATCCCACCCATTTGGTGACAAAGTATTCTGTGTGAGTGTAGTGGTCATATAAAAATAAAGGGAAAACATAGGAGAAAAACACAAGAGGAAACCTTTGCATTTTTTCCCTATACACGTAAAAGAATGAGTTTCTTCTAAACTTACAGCAAATGGCAGAGTTGATCAGCACACACAGAAATGGTAGGGCTCGGGGGATGTGAAAGAGCAACTGTCAGTAACTCTAAGGCTTCTTGCTGCAGACACCTGCAACTTCACCCTTGGAAGATCTCTTGAAATGCAGGACATGGTGTTCCTGGGAGTTAATGCTCTTTGGAAAACAGTGATCCATCAACAGTGGAGGGGAACCAATGGAAAAATGTGTTATTTGTCCTTCAAAAGGGACAATTTCAGAGACTGCAGCATTCTTGGGTTCTAGTTGTCCATAGCTGAAAACCTATTCATCAGCTCATTCTGTGTTGTCTGCCAGTACATGTCTCATTTCCTCACTAAGGGTGAGCTGACTGAGGTGGATCAATCCATCTGTGATAGGGCAACAAGGACTCCACCACAGGTATTAAATGGGATGGAAATAACTCCTAGTCAGCATTACTATCTGAGGGCTCACAGAGTATCTGACTTCTAGACCCATTTCATATCTCCTTAGATCAACGGAATCCTTTCTTTAAATGAACGAGTTCTTACAACAGGCACATGATCAAGGTGTGTACTGATTTTCATCAGTTACATGGTCGGGAAACTACTGGCCCTAAGGCATGCTGGGAGAGCTCATACATGAACAGCGATGGAAATGACTTGAGAATCACACCCTGTAGGGGTAGGGTGATATCCTGCAAGATGTGGAATGTATTTTGAAACAACAGCGCTTCAGTGGTCCTTTGTCTTTGATAACAGAACAGAGAGGCCTAGGAGTTCAAGGATCAAAATGCTCTCTCGCCATCACCTCTGGTTATTGAAGTGCTGGATCAGAAGGTATGTACATAATTTAAGTAACGTCAGGTGGTTCTCCAGATGGCTTTACCTATTTATATATGCCTAGAGAATCCAGGGATGGGGGAGCCTGGTGGGCTGCCGACTCTGGGGTAGCACAGAGTCGGACACGGCTGAAGTGACTTAGCAGCAGCAATGCTGAATGGTTCCCGTAGCCTCTCATTCCCGCTAACAATAGGTATCTACTTGCTTTCTGTTTTGCTTTATTGTGATGAAGGAGCTTGGGTAAAGGAAAGGAACATCCTGGTCAGGATCCCAGCAAACCTGAGCTCCAGTGAGATTATGCCTTGCTACCATTTCAACAGCAGCAAGAGATAATAATTTTAGGACTTCAGGTTCATTGAACTTTCCAATAACTGGGAGAGGCAGCTGGATATAATTGGCCTAAAATAGAAGGGAAACTTAATTCTGGGATTCCCAGCCTCTAGGATCTAATGCCTGATGATCTGAGGTCGAACTGATGGTATAATGATAGAAATAAAGTATACAATAAATATAATGTGCTTGACTCATCCCCAAATCATCCCCCACCACCAGGTCCATGGAAAAATTGTCTTCCATAAAACTGGTCCCTCATTCCAATAAGGCAGGGTACCACTCCTTAGAACCATTGCTCAGTTCTGCCCTTAATTTAAGCCCTAGGGGCAGTTCTCTCTCTGGATATTTCCTGTCCCACTTTAATGGTGAGAGTAATTCCTGTCTTTTCTTTCTTCTCATCTGCTAGGAAATGGATGCTTATTTATCATCCCTGAGAAGGTTTCTTAAAATACTGATTCATTAGGACCCTGTGGTGACTGAGCAGGCACTGTACTAAGATTTGGGGAAGGAACACAGACAGCACAGTGAGAAGCCAGTGGGAGGTTTATTTTCTACTCCACACAGATGCTCACAACCTCAGAGTTAGCAGACTCTCTGGATCAGAGTGTTATGACGATTTCACGCTTGCAACAAACTTTGTAAACAGGGGTGGAGATTTTCACATCAGAAGGGCATATATTCTCCTCTGACACGACTTCAGCCTTCCCTATTAGGATCCCATTTGCTAGAGAGAAGAAGCAAGGCTCTGTCAGACAACTGAATCCACCGACAAACCATTCTCCCCTGCCTTTTACTGTCTGACACTCAGCCCCGTTTCTCAGGCTCCTGTACAGGACACAGCCGTTACCAGCCGCTCTCACTTCCTCCACACTGAGCCCTGCTCACACTGCCTGTATGTCTTGTGTTTCATTTTTGCTTCACTCCCTTATTTCTCTGCTTTCGGCCATGACTTGATTTCCCCTTTTCAGTTTATCCTCGCCTCGCATTCCCCCTTATCTGCCACTAATGGTCAGGCAGGAAGCTTCTTCACTTACCAGGTCCATTTATGTCCCAGAAGAAATTTTTTGAACCGTAAGGACACAGACAGGCTGTGTAAACAAAATTACCATAAGGAAAATCTACGTCATCAGAACCTTCGAGTGTGGCTTTAACCTGAGGAGAAGAGGATGGGAAAGGAGTAAAGAGAGAGGCTCAGGCTGAGGCAGCCCTGGAGTAACTATTATGCAAAATAAGCACGTTCAAGGCCAACACGAGGGGGCACCAGGGCTTCTCCCAGACTCCACCCCTAATGTATTTAGGGCCAGACTCAACTTTAGTCAGTCTTTTGGTGATTCTCCTTATCTGACTTGCATTATGAAAAAGATACTTTATTGGCTTGCCGTGTGACAAAGTTTTAGAGTTGGGTTTGAAGGTGTCGCCAGATACCATACTTGGTTTTGTCCACTGGTGTGGGGAGACATACACCTGTGAGGGTCTGCCTAGTCTTTAACTCAACAACTGATATGTGAAATGTTCCTTATTTTGAGCAATGGAAGTGCCAAGAGGTCACCATGGTTGGACTGTGTCTAGTTCTGAAGCTCCCCACCTGGAGTAGATAGGAAATGATTTAAATGAGCTTGTCAGTGAACCAAGAGGGTCATGGAGATTGGAATCATCAGTTTGTCTGCCCTGATGTGGTGGGGAAAAATCCCCCCAACAAATAAACTAGGGTTTATTTTCCCATGTATCCTGCTTTTCAGCTTTGTGATGTGGCATTTATCCCTCGGAGCTTCTCATTCTATAGGTGTCGTGAGACTGAGGTATTGATACTTACTTCTCTAGTCTGTATGAGTTCATGAGGTTTGTGTGTTGTGTATGATACAGAGCTTTATGCAGGTAAAGTACTATGCGTGTTGTACAAATAAAGACACCTGGAGTCTGAAAGCTCTTGGCCACCCAGTACTTCATGCCTGTTTTCCTCCCCCAATAAAATTATAACCTAGATAGAAGATGAAAGAAATGACTGAGATTCTCAGATGGGAGAAGCAGTCTGCTGAGGTCAGACCTGAGAAGAGAAAGTTCCAGGACCTTCCTGAAATGGCAACAGAGAAGATATCTGGAAAGGGGAGGCCAGAAGCGTTTCTGGCATCTTTTACATTTGAATAAACATCAGATACTGTATGTATTTTGTCTTAGGGTTTTGGTAGCTTTGCAACTTTCTCTTCTGTTTGCATCTGTTTTCCAAAAACCCCAAGGAGGCCTCAAAGGAGTCAGGGATTGTAATCAGATATCCTGATGACTACTACTACTACATCGCTTCAGTCGTGTCCGACTCTGTGCGACCCCGTAGACGGCAGCCCACCAGGTTCTCCCGCCCCTGGGATTCTCCAGGCAAGAACACTGGAGTGGGCTGCCATTTCCTTCTCCAGTGCATGAAAGTGAAAAGTGAAAGAGAAGTCAACTCAGTCGTGTCTGACTCTTAGTGACCCCATGGACTGCAGCCCACCAGGCTCCTCTGTCCATGGGATTCTCCAGGCAAGGGTACTGGAGTGGGGTGCCATTGCCTTCTCCATCAGATATCCTGAAGCAGGATGTATAAGGGATCTGAAGACTCAGTGAAGACAGGAGGGAAAAGTAATAGAGGTAGGAAATGGGAAAGCCAGTTCTAATGTGATGGTAAGTCTCCCATCTGTGGGGAAGACATAATTATAATTAGGGCTTCCCTTGTGGCTCAGCTGGTAAAGAATCCGCCTGCAATGTGGGAGACCTGGGTTCAGTCACTGGGTTGGGAAGATCCCCTGGAGAAGGGAAAGTCTATGCACTCTGGAGAATTCCGTGGACTGTATAGTCCATGAGATTGCAAAGAGTCGGACATGAATGAATGACCTTCTCTCTCAGTTTGCAGCTTCTCTCCCATCTGCCATGGCCTATTGAGTGGAATCTCCCTCACTCAGCCTCATCACTGCACTGGACAGAAGCACGGTCATGGATGGCTCAAGTCTAACAAAGCTCCTTTGTCCTTGTCACTCAGTCTTAACCCTCTTGGTTATTTCCTCTTTCATATTGCTTTCTTCTGTCCTCTCCTCTCCTCTCCTCTCCTCTCCTCTCCTCTCCTCTCCTCCACTCCTCTGGGGAAGTGAAGGGTCCTGACATGCTTAAAAACCTCTACTCATTTATTGCCTGCATATCATTACTTTTTCTTTTAAATGGCTTTTTAAAAATTGCAGTGAAAGTCACACAATATAAAGCATGCTATTTTAACCATATTTAACTATACAGTTCAGAGGCACTCAGAACATTCACATTATTGTGCATATCTCACCATCATCCACCTCCTGAATTTTTCACTTTCCTAAACTGAAACTCTGTCCCCATTACACACTAAGGTAACCACACGGAACCTCCTGGCACCTAGCACCTACCAATGTGCATTCTGAATCTGTGAATCTACTCTTCCATCTGTAATATCACTTCTTGACTTTTAAAACTAAAGTAATAATACACACATTCCTGCCAGGATTGCAAATGCAATAGTGTTTGCAGGTGACTTCTTTGTGAGACACTGCTTCACTTCATATCATTAGTGACCACTAAAATTGTTTATGAGGCTATTTCTCTTCTCTCTCCTTACTTATGATAACCCCCAAATCTTTACTTACCACTAAGTATACAGGTACATGACTTGTAACTGTGAGTGTTACGGTATAGTCATCTGCGTTTTCAGTTGGATCAACTGTCAGGGTTATTGAAATTACATTCTGTCTAGATATGGCAAAACAGACAGAAAACAGTCTGGTAAAAGTCCAGGTTGACATTTCAGTAATTTTCAGTTTTTGTTTATCATCATAAACAATGCTACAAACATCCTCACTCATTTGTATCTTCATGTACTTCTATGAATATCTCTTTAGGACACACCTTTATAAGTGGAATGGCTAGGTCAAAATGTATACATTCAAAGTTTTGATAGCAAGAGACTTAATCTGTCCAGAGGGCTGTATCCATTTCACACCCTTACTAATGGCACATATGAGTTTTGACTCTGGGTTATAATGTAGAGCATTAAAACCAAGTTCTGAGTTGTTTCAATTAAAAAAAAAAAGTCCAGGATTGAGGTAGGCTGGGAGGGATATGGGAGCAACAGGCACAGAGAGCAGGGGAATGAAGGAATGGGGAAGACACATCAGTGCCATCAGTCTTAAGGATCCACTTGGCCTGACACACACCTAAGGTGAGCACTTTTGCTGATGAAGTCACAGGGATCGTCTGAGTTGGTGGATCAGCACAGCCCTTTATAATGGGTTGTGAACAAAGTTATATCCACTCTTGTGCAGCTTAGGCATCTTATCCAAAGCTTATCTCAGGGTTGACCACAATGCTAACATTCTTGCCTATTCTGTTGTTTTATGGGAAAAAGATAAGAATGATAAAAGAATAGATAACTGAGTTAAAACACAAAGTAGGTGTAGGTCATGGATTCAGTAACCTCTCCAACAGGTTCTGAACAAGAAGAGCTTGAGACCAGGAGACACAAATAGTGAGGACTCCCAGGATGGGTCCTCTTGGAGCAGATAAATAAACTGTAGGTGCATAATGTGGGTTTCTGGGTTGGCAGAAGTGTCCTCCCTGAAAGAATTTATATAGGGAGGAAAACCGATGACTTACGTTTGTCCTTGAGTTGGGACCGTCCGCAGTGTCAGGAAGAGACCCAGGAGCAGGGCAGCAGGGCTGGTCTTGAAGAGAAGCTGAGGAGCAAGCATGCTGGATGAATTTGGTGCCCAGGAAGCCTGTGTTCCCAGGGAGCGGGGTGGTTCTTATAACTCTAGCAGGATGACCCCGGAGGTATGGGGCAGATTCACTGGGCCAAAATCATCACATCTTGGAGATTTCCTTCTTTGGTATCTTGGTTGTTGGTGTTGTTGCTGTTTTTTGTGAAAGGTCAGTGCTTAGCTGGAACTTTAATTTGAGGAGAGTGAGAGAGAGAAAAGAATGAATCAGACTGTTTCCCCTTGTTTTTTTAACATTAGAAGATTCCTGGATCATCAGGTAGATCCTGTGTTAACCACTATAAACAGGATTGTTTCCAAGTCCTACTTCCTAACCCCTGCCCGAGTCTGTAGATTCCAGGAAGTGTTCTGTCTCCTTGTCCTCTGAAAGACAAATGTCTTATCTTCCCCCTCAATGTCTCAATTGTAAAATTTGCAGTAGGTGTTAGATGTAGAGTGGATGCCTTGAAACTAATATGCCTACTCATACTTTCTTTGATTGCATTTTTGGTACCATGAGTCATCTTTAATAAGTGGTGGCCACATAAGGTACGGCATATGTTTGAAGAGAAGTCAACCCATGGGCAGGAAAAAGTCAGGAAAAGTCTAGATGAGACTAGGGGAGACCAGATATATGTGTATGTCTTCCTTATGGCAGTACAAAGAAGCAAGGGTCTGTATTCAATGATCTTTCTATGTTTGGACTGGTTCCTTTAGGAGCCTTAGTTTCACATTATGTGTACGGAGCTGCTCTCCTAAATTTCTCAGAAAAGTCCTGTCATCACAGCTTTCTACTGCCTTAGCTTCAGTTTGTGCAAAGTCTGCTTCTACTTGCAGGAAATTCAGTTGTAGGGCTAGATGACAGATCCCATCTTTGAAGGACCTTTGTGATCAACTCCAATTATCTTACAGTAGAAGATGGTATCTGAGGAAAGAGAGAGTTTGGGTGACTAGGGATCTCATGGAATTTCCCACCTACCATCCAAATGGGAGAAGCAGGAAGGATCTGAGGCTTCTTGCATCAGATGGGGAAGTGAAGTTCAAGAGGGAATCCGGTGGGACAGCCGAGAGTGCTTCACTCTTAACCCTGGAGAGTATCTCAGCGAAGCAGAGTGCTGCAGCTAAGCAGGACCTTGAGATGCCTGAGGCTAGAGCAAGACCAGGGAAGTCTGCTTTTGTCCATTCATCCATCAATTATGCAACCTTGCCTGTGAGTCAGGAGAGGCCCCTCTCTAACTCCAGGTGCTGTACAGCAAGTCTTCTCTCGCCTGCCTCACTCTCCCTTTAATCTCTAACTTCTCTAAGTCATTGAATTTCCTTCCCTTCCATTCCCTTCCTTCCACTATTCTTTTTGTTTATTAAAAATATTATTTTAAACTAAATAATGTATTCTCATGGTAAAAATCCAAATCATTTGAAAGATGGAAATTGATACTTTTATTTCTTCTTACTTAATCTGACTTGTCACTTCT
Organism: Madoqua kirkii; assembly: GCA_006408675.1. Lineage (NCBI taxonomy): Eukaryota > Metazoa > Chordata > Mammalia > Artiodactyla > Bovidae > Madoqua > Madoqua kirkii. The sequence goes on from SJYC01140289.1 coordinate 18,441, forward strand.
AGTTACTTCTTCTGGTAGACTTCAGCAAGTATTCAGCAGGCTAAAAATTACCTTTTCAGGGTGAAATGATCTTTCAGCTATGTTTTAAGAAATATCTAGCCACACAGGGCTCCAATAAAATTAGGAGCCAGTTTTCTAAATGAATGTAAAGGAATGAAGCAACTAGTAGCAAATTTCAGCAGAAAACCTGTTACCACAGCAAGCTCTCATTTTTTCAGTCATGTTGCGATATCAAGTTTATGTGCTGGTATTTGTAGGAAGTTGTGCTCTGCTTTAGGATGAGGGCTGGCATCCAGCCTTACTCTGCAAAGGTTCTGGGTTGGCTCTGTCCAAAAGCACGTTCTGACACAGTGGAACTGTTCAATAGCTGCACTGTCTGCATAGCACAAGGGTCTTTTGAGGACAAGAAATGAGGTTAGTCTAGCTTAGATTTGTTATAAGTGTCAACTTTCCAGTGGATTTCAATGACTTAGTATAAATAATTAATGTAATATATTTCATCAATGATTTTTAAATAGTAAATGTATCTTTATATGATATTTAGGATGTATCAGACTATTAGTGTTAGTCCCTCAGTCATATCCAACTCTTTATAACCCCATGGACTATTTCCCACTAGGCTCCTTTGTCCTTGAAGTTGTTTAGGCAAGAATACTGGAGTGAGTTGTCATTCCCTTTTCCAGGGTATCTTTCCCACCCTGGGTTCAAACCTGTGTCTCCAGACTTGCAGGCAGATTTTTTACCATTTGAGACACCAGGGAAACTACATATTAGATGAAATAAAATATAATATCAAGTTAATATCACTGGGTTCTTTCTGCTTTCAAAATCATGTAGCTGGGGCTTCCATGGTGCTCAGGTGTAAAGAATCCCCCTGTCAATGCAGGAAACATGGATTTGATCCCTGATCCGGGAAGATCCCATATGCAGCAGAGCAACTAAGCACGTGCACCACAGCTCTTGAGCCTGTGCTCGAGAGCCGGGAAGCGGAAACTACACACGTGAGTGCACCCGAGAGCCCATGCTCTGCAGGGACAGAAGCCACCACAACGAGAAGCCCACGCACCACAGCTAGAGAGCAGCCCCCCGCGCCGCCACCAGAGAAAAGCCCCTGCGGCAGCCGAGACCCAGCCGAGCCAAAAATACATAGACAAAGAGAATAAGCCCCAAACATGTAGCTGGAAGAACGTTCAAAATTACACATGTAGCTTAACAAATGCTTCTCTCTGTCTCTTTCTTTGGCCTCCGTGTGTGGCTTACAGGGTATTACATAGTTCCACAACCAGGGATTGAACCCAGGCCCTTGGCAGTGCTGGTACTGCATCCTAGCCACCGGACTGCCAGGGAATTCCTTTTCTCTATCTTCTGGAGTAACAGTGTTACTCCGGGCAATCAAGGAAGTTACATTGGAGGACCAAGGAAGGAAAGATGCATGAACTCATGCAGGAACTAAAATCTGCGATTTTGAAATGCTATTTGTTGAAGATTTCAAAGGGCTCACTTAAGCTGGAAGAAGAATTTGTGTGTATCAATACATGTGTGTGCACAAGCTGGGAGCAAAGCTCTTGAGTCAAGCTGCTCAGTTGAGTTCAGTTTGGTCAGTCGCTCAGTCGTGTCCAACTTGTTGCAACCCCATGGACTGCAGCATGCCAGGCCTCCTTGTCTGTCACCAGCTCCCAGAGTCTACTCAAACACATGTCCATTGAGTCAGTGATGCCATCCAACCAACTCATCCTCTGTAGACCGCTTCTCCTCCTGCCTTCAGTCTTTCCCAGTATCAGGGCCTTTTCCAATGAGTCAGTGCTTCGTAACAGGAGGCCAAAGGATTGGAGTTTCAGCTTCAACATCAGTCCTTCCAATGAATATTCAGGACTGATTTCCTTTGGATGGACTGGTTGGATCTCTTTGCTGTCCAAGGGACTCTCAAGAGTCTTTTCCAACACTACAGTTCAAAAGCATCAATTCTTCAGTGCTCAGCTTTCTTTACAGTCCAGCTCTCACATCCATACATGACCAATGGGAAAAACAACAGCCTTGACTAGATGGATCTTTGTTGGCAGTGCCTCTGCTTTTTAATATGCTGTCTAGGTTGGTCATAACGTTTCTTCCAAGGAGCAAGTGTCTTTTAATTTCATGGCTGCAGTCACCATCTGCAGTGATTCTGGAGCCCCCAAAATAAAGTCTCTCACTGTTTCCTCTGTTTCCCCATCTGTCTGCCATGAAGTGATGGGACCAGATGCCATGATCTTAGTTTCTGAATGCTGAGTTTTAAGCCAACTTTTTTACTCTCCTCTTTCACTTTCATCAAGAGGCTCTTCAGTTCTTCTTCACTTTCTGCCATAAGGGTGGTGTGATATCTGAGGTTATTGATATTTATCCCAGCAATCTTGATTCCAGCTTTTGCTTCATCCAGCCCAACATTTCTCCTGATGTACTCTGTAAAATTAAATAAGTGGAGTGACAATATGCAGCCTTGATGTACTCCTTTCCTAATTTGTTACCATTCTGTAGTTCCATGTCCAGCTCTAACAGTTGCTTCTTGACCTGCATACAGATTTCTCAGGAGGCAGATCAAGTGCTCTGGTATTCCCATCTCTTTCAGAATTTTCCACAGTTTATTGTAACCCACACAGTCAAAGGCTTTGGTCAATAAAGCAGAAATAGATGTTTTTCTGGAACTCTCTTCTTGCTTTTTCGATGATCTAGCGGATGTTGGCAATTTGATCTCTGGTTCCTCTGCCTTTTCGAAATCCAGCTTGAACATCTGGAAGTCCACAGTTCATGTACTGTTGAAGCCTGGCTTGGAGAATTTTGAGCATTACTTTACTAGCATGTGAGATGAGTGCAATTGTGTGGTAGTTTGAGCATTCTTTGGTATTGCCTTTCTTAGGGATTGTAATGAAAACGAACCTTTTCCAGTCCTGTGGCCACTGCTGAGTTTTCCAAATTTGCTAGCATATTGAGTGAAGCACTTTCACAGCATCATCTTTTAGGATTTGAAATAGTTCAACTAGAATTCCATCACCTCCACTAGCTTTGTTCATAGTGATGCCTCTTAAGGCCCACTTAACTTCACATTCCAGGATGTCTTGCTTTAGAAGAGTGATGACATCATTGTGATTATCTGGGTCATGAAGATCTTTTCTGTATATTCTTCTGCATATTTCTTCTGTGTATTCTTGCCACCTCTTCTTGATATCTTGTTTCAGTTGGGTCCATACGTTTCTGTCCTTATTTGAGCCCATTTTTGCATGAAATTCCCTTGGTATATCTAATTTTCTTAAAGAGATCTCTAGTCTTTCACATTCTATTGTTTTCCTCTATTTCTTTGCATTGATCACTGAGGAAGTCTTTCTTATTTCTCCTTGCTATTCTTTGGCACTCTGCATTCAGATGGGTATATCTTCCCTTTTCTCCTCTGCTTTTCACTTCTCTTCTTTTCACAGCTATTTGCAAGTCCTCCTCAGACAACCATTTTGCTTTTTAGCATTTTTCTTTTGGATGGTCTTGTTCACTGCCTCCTGTACAATGTCACAAATCTCCATCCATAATTCTTCAGGCTGTTTGTCTATCAGATTGAATCCCTTGAATCCATTTGTCACTTCCACTGTATAATCATAAGGGATTTGTTTTAGGTCATACCTGAATGGTCTAGTGGTTTTCCCTACTTTCTTCAATTTAAGTCTGAATTTGCCAATAGGGAGTTCATGATCTGAGCCACAGTCAGCTCCCAGTCTTGTTTTTGCTGATTGTATACAGGTTCTCCATTTTTGGCTGAAAAGAATATAATCAGCTTGATTTCGGTGTCGACCATCTGGTGATATCCATGTGTAGAGTCTTGTGTTGTTGGAAGAGAGTGTTTGCAATTACTAGTGTGTTCTCTTGGCAAAACTCTATTAGTCTTTGCCCTGCTTCATTCCATATTCCAAGGCCAAATTTGCCTGTTACTCCAGGTATTTCTTGACTCCCTAGTTTTGCATTCCAGTCCCCTATAATGAAAAGGACATCTTTTTTGGGTATTAGTTCTAAAGGTCTTGTAGGTCTTCAGAAAACCATTCAACTTCAGCTTCTTCAGCATTACTGGTCAGTGCATAGACTTGGATTATGATGATCTTGAATGGTTTGCCTTGGACATGAACTGAGATCATTCTGTTGTTTTTGAGATTGCATCCAAGTACTGCATTTGTTGACTTTTTTGTTGACTATGATGGCTACTCCATTTCTTCTAAGGGATTCCTGCCTGCAGTAGTAGATATCATGGTCATCTGAGTTAAACACCCATTCCAGTTCATTTTAGTTTGCTGATTTCTAAAATATCAATGTTCACTCTTGCCGTCTCCTATTTGACCACTTCCAATTTGCCTTGATTCATGGACCTGATATTCCAGGTTCCTATGCAGTATTGCTCTTTATAGCATTGGACTTTATTTCCATCACCAGTCACATCCACAACTGGGTGTTGTATTTGCTTTGACTCCATCCCTTCATTCTTTCTGGAGTTATTTCTCCATTGATCTCCAGTAGCATACTGGGCACCTACTGACCTGGGGTGTTGATCTTTCAGTGTCCTATCTTTTTGCCTTTTCATACTGTTCATGGGGTTCTCAAGGCAAGAATACTGAAGTGGTTTGCCATTCCCTTCTCCAGTGGACCACATTTTTTCAGAACTCTCCACCATGACCCACCCGTCTTGGGTGGCCCTACATGGCATGGCTCATAGTTTCACTGAGTTAGATAAGGCTGTGGTCCATGTGATCAGATTGGTATGTTTTCTGTGATTGTGGTTTTCAGTCTGTCTACCCTCTGATGGAGAAGGATAAGAGGCTTATGGAAGCTTCCTGATGGGAGAGACTACTGAGGGGGACACTGGGTCTTGTTCTGATTGAGTGGGTGGTTCCCCAATTAATGGGAAAATTGAGATGAGGGAAAGCAAGTAATTAGGATATAGCTAGTAAGTGGCAGGCTAAAGTTCTCCCATTAATGAAGATCAGTAGAGTATTCACTTGTGTATTGTCTCTCTCCCCTGAAGAATATAAGCTTCATAAGAGCAGGATGAAAAATTCCTGATTCACTTCTGTACACCCAGTACCTAAACTAAGTAATGGCACATGTGTGTACTTGACAAATATTTATTGAATGAATCAATGCACAATGCATGAGATTTTAAGGATTTTTAAATTTAAAAGTATTTTTCTAGTATTTTTGAGGTATCAGTGACAAAATTTTATGTAATTTTAAAGTGTACCATTACTCATTTGATATATTTATATATTGTAAAATGACTATCTCCATAGGGTTAGTTGATACTTCCATTAAGTCACATAGTTACCATTTCTTTTTCTGTATGAGAACATCTAAGACCTACTCTCTTAGCAACTTCTAAGTGTATAATTCAATACTATTAACTATAGTTCCCATGGCATATTTAGATCCTTGGAATTTATGCATCTTCTGAAAGTTTATACACACTGACAAACATCTCCCCAACTCATTCCTCCCACCCCTATCTTTTGGTACCGATCGCTCTATTTCTTTTTCTATACGGTGTGTAGTCCTCTTAGGGATTTTGTAGCACTGCAGCATTCTCCTCTGTTTGCATCTGTTTTCTAAGAACCCCAAGGAAGCCTTGATGGAGTCAGAGATTGCTATCAAGTATCCTGAAGCAGGACATATAAGGGATCTGAAGACTCAGTGAAGACAGTGGGGAAGAGTGATAGAAGTAGGAAATGGGAAAGCCAATTCCAATGTGACAGGAAGTCTCCCATCTATGAGGAGGACATAACCACCCCTTTCTTCAGCTTCTCTCCCATCTGCCATGGCCTGTTGAGTGGAGTCTCCCTGATTCAGCCTCATCACCACATTGCCTGAGACAAGGGTGTGGATGGCACAAGTCAGCAAAGCTCCTTGTCATTGTCATCAGTCTTATCCATCTTTGTTATTATCCCCTTTATATTGCTTTCCTCTCTCCTCTCCGCTCCTTCACTCCCCTGGTGAACTGAATAGTCCTGACATAGTTAAAAAAACCTCTCCTCATTTATCATCTGCATATTATCACTAGAAGTTTGTTGTTGTTGTTGAGGTAAAAGTCACATAATATAAAACATACTATTTTAACCATATCTAACTATACAGATCAGTGGCGTTCAGTACATTCACTTTTTTGTGTAGATCTCACCATCATCCATCTCCCGAATTTTTCACTTTCCTAGACTGAAACTCAAGCTGGAATCAAGATTGCCAGGAGAAATATCAATAACCTCAGATATGCAGATGATACCACCCTTATGGCAGAAAGTGAAGAGGAGCTAAAAAGCCTCTTGATGAAAGTGAAAGAGAAAGCGAAAAAGTTGGCTTAAAGCTCAACATTCAGAAAACGAAGATCATGGTATCCGGTCCCATCACTTCATGGGAAATAACAGTGGAAACAGTGTCAGACTTTGTTTTTTGGGACTCCAAAATCACTGTAGATGGTGACTGCAGCCATGAAATTAAAAGACGCTTACTCCTTGGAAGAAAAGTT
>SJYC01140290.1:0-17020 GCA_006408675.1 Madoqua kirkii
CATGGTATCCGGTCCCATCACTTCATGGGAAATAACAGTGGAAACAGTGTCAGACTTTGTTTTTTGGGACTCCAAAATCACTGCAGATGGTGACTGCAGCCATGAAATTAAAAGACGCTTACTCCTTGGAAGAAAAGTTATGACCAACCTAGATAGTATATTCAAAAGCAGAGACATTACTTTGCCAGCCAAGGTCCATCTAGTCAAGACCATGTTTTTTCCAGTGGTCATGTATGGATGTGAGAGCTGGACTGTGAAGAAGGCTGATTGCTGAAGAATTGATGCTTTTGAACTGTGGTGTTGGAGAAGACTCTTGAGAGTCCCTTGGACTGCAAGGAGATCCAACCAGTCCATTCTAAAGGAGATGAACCCTGGGATCTCTTTGGAAGGAATGATGCTAAAGCTGACACTCCAATACTTTGGCCACCTCATGCTAGAGCTGACTCATTGGAAAAGACTCTGATGCTGGGAGGGATTGGGGGCAGGAGGAGAAGGGGACGACCAAGGAAGAAATGGCTGGATGGCATCACTGACTGGATGGACGTGAGTCTGAGTGAACTCTGGGAGATGGTGATGGACAGGGAGGCCTGGACTGCTGCGATTCATGGGGTCGCAAAGAGTTGGACACTACTGAGCGACTGAACTGAACTGAGACTGAAACTCTTTCCCCATTACACACTAATATCCCCTCTCGGTACTCCCTGGTGCCTAGCACCTACCAATGTGTGTTCTCAATTTTTGAATTTGAGTATTCCATCTGTGCCATCACTTCTTCATTTTTAGATTGGAAATAATAGTGCACACATTTCTAACAGGGTTGCTCTCGGGTCCATAGCTAATGAATGCAAAAGCACTTGTAGGTGGCTTCTTTGTAAGTTTCTATTTCACTTCATGTCATTAGTGACCATAAAAATTGTTTACAAAGATATTTCTCTTCTCTCTCCCCTCTTACCATAACCCCCAATTCTTCACTTACCACTATACAGGCACATGGCTTGTAACCCTGAGTGTTACATTATAGTCATCTGAGTTTCCAATTCGTTCACCTGTCAGGGTTATTGAAATTACCTTCTGTCTAGCTATGGCAAAAGAGACAGGAAAAAAACTCTGGTAAAAATCTAGGTTGACATTTCTGTTGTTTTCCACTTTTGTTTATGATCATACACAATGCTGCAAACATCCTCACTCATTTGTATCTCCATAGACTTCTGTGACTATCTCTTTAGGACACATCTCCATAATTAGAATGCATGCATACTCAGCTGTATCTGACTCTTTGTGACTCCATGGACTGTAGCCCACCAGACTCCTCTGTCCATGGGATTCTCCAAGCAAGACTACTGGTGTCGGTTGCCATTTCCTTCTCCAGTAAGTGGAATGGCTAGGCCAAAACGTATGCATTAAAATTTTTGATACAGACATATTCTGTCCAAAGGGCTTTATCCAGTTCACATCCTCACCAACAGCACATGGCAATTTTGATTCTGGGATAAACTATAGAGTATTAAAGCCAAGTTCTGAACTGTTTCAGTTTAAAAAAAAAGTCCAGGATTGAGGTAACCTTGAGGAATATGGAAGCAGGACAGGCAGAGAGAGCAAGGGGATGAACGGAATGGGAAGACACAGAGGCATCAGTGCCATCACTCTTAAAGATCCAGTTGGCATGAAACACGGCTATGGTGAGCATTGTTGCCAGTGAAGTTACAGGGGTGATCGGAGTTGGTGGGTCAGCACAAAACTTTATACTGGCTTGTGACCAGGGTCATGGCCACTCTTGTGCAGTTCAAGCGTCTTATTCAAAGCTTATCCTGGGGCTGACCACAGTGCTAACATTCCTGCCATTTTTTTTTTTTAAATGGGAAAAGCATGAGAATGGTAAAATGATAGAAAACTGAGTTATATACAGAGTAGGTGTAGGTCATGAATTCAGTAACCTCTCCAGCAGGTTCTGAACAGGGAAAGAGTGTGACCAAGAGACACTAATAGTGAGGACTCTCAGGCTGGGTCCTCTTGGGGCAGGAAAGTAATCTGTAGGTGCATAATGTGGGTTTCTGGGTTGGCAAAAGTATCCTCTCTGGAAGAACTTATGTAGAGAGGAAAAACAGATGACTTACATTGGCCCTTGAGCTGCCCTAGTCCCCAGAGTCAGGAAGAGAACCAGGAGCAAGGCAGCAGGGCTGGTCTTGAAAAGAAGCTGAAGAGAACGCATGCTGGAGAATTTGGTGCCCAGGGGGACTGTGAACCCAGGCACCAGGATCGCTCTTTATAACTCTATCAGGAAGACCCTGGAGCTGTTGAGGCAAGTTCACTTGGCCAAAATCATCACATCCTGGAGATTTCCTTCATTGGTATCTTGATTGGTTTTTGTTTTGTTTTCTTGGTCAATGTTTAGCTGGAACTTTAAATGAGGAGAGAGAGAGGAGAAAAACGAGTTGGACTGTTTCCCCTTGTTTTTTAACATTAGAAATTCCTGGATCACTAGGATAAATCCTATCTCAATGTTTGTAAACAGGATTCTTTCCAGGTCCTACTTCCTAACCCCTGCTCTGAGTCTGTAGATTTCAGGAAGTGTACAGTCTCTTTGTCCTCTGAATGACAAATGTCTTGTCTTCCTCTCAATGCCTCAAGTGTAAAATTTGTTGTAGATTTTAGATGTAGAGTTTTAGATTGTAGAATCGATGCCTTGTCACCAATGTGCCTACTCATACTTTCTATGATTTGCATTTTCAGTACAATGAATCATCTCTAAGAAGTGGTGGCTACATAGGATACAGAGTATGTTTAAAGATAATTTAGGAAAAAGTCAGGAAACATCTCCCCTAGATGAGACCAAGGGAGACCAGATATATGTGTGTATTTCTTAGGACACTATGAACAAGCAAGAAGCTGGATTCAATGACCTTTCTATGTGTGGACTGGTTCTTTTCAGAGCCTTGGGTTCACATTCCATGTGTGGAAGCTTCTCTCCTGAAGGTTCTCAAAAAAAGTCCTGTCATCCCAGCTCTCTATCTCCATGGCTTTGGTTACTGCTCAGCCTGCTTCTACTTGCAGGATATTCAGTTGTGGGGACAGATGACAGATCCTATCTTTGAAGGACCCTTGTCATTATCTCCATTTATCTTACAGGAGAAGGTGGTGTCTGAGGAACCACTTAGAGAGTTAGGGTGTCTAGGAATCTCAGGCAATTTCACACCTACCATCCAAATGGGAGAACCAGAGAAGATCTGAATGTTTTGGCATTGGATGGGGAAGTTAAGTCCAAGAGTGACTGAGTTGGGACAGCTGAGAATGCTGCACTCTTAGCTCTGTAGAATATCCCAGAGAAGTGGAGTGTTGCAGCTAAGCAGGACTTTGAGAGGCCTTAAGGCTAGAGCAAGGCCAGGGAAGGTTGCTTTCATCTCTTCATTTGTATCTGATCCAATATTGTCTATGAATCAGGAGGGGCATCACTCTAACTCCAGGTGCTGCACAGCAGGTCTTCTGTCTCCATTCAGTCTACCTTTTAAGTCTATTTTCTCTAAATTCATTAAATTTCTTTCCCTCCTGACACCTTGCCTTCCATTAAATTTTTATTTATTTAAATATTATTTTCCACTGAATAATATATTTTCATGGTAAAAAAGTCCAAATTATATCAAGGTTGGACTTGATATGAAGTCCAAGCTTCAAGGTTGAAGCTTAAAATAGCTTAAACTATCCTTCTTAGTTAATTTCTCTGACTTGACACTTCTAGTTATTTCTTCTGATAGACTTCCACAAATACTAACAGGCTACAAATTACCTTTGTGTGTTGAAATGATGTTTCCGCTATGTATTAAGAAATATGTAGCCCCAGAGGGCTCTAATAAAATTGTGGACTAGTTTGCCAAAGGAATGGAAAGGAATGAAGCAATTAATAGCAAATTTCACCAGAAAACCTATTAGAAGGCTATGATTTTTTGAGTAGTGTTGTGATATTAGGGGTAATGTAAACTGCATTTACAGGCAGTTGTGTGCTGCTTTAGGATGTGGGCTGCCAGCCAGCCTCACTCTGCTAAGGTTCTGGGTTGCCTCTGTCCATTGGCACGTTCTGACACAGTGGAAATGTCCACTAGCTGCACTGTCTGCATAGCACAAGTGGCCACTGAAGCCAGGAAATGGGGTCAGTCTATCCTAGAGTTATGGTAAGTGTCAACTGCCCAGTGGATTTCAGAGATTTAGAATGGATAAAAGAATTAATGTATCCCACTAATTATTTTAAAATATTAATTATATTTAGCATAAATTTAGTATAAATATTATATCTTAAAATAACATTTAGCATGTATTAGGCTAAATAATTCAGTCTGGATGAAGCCCAAGCTGGAATCAAAATTGCTGGGAGAAATATCAGTAATTTCCCAAATAATTAGTGATGTTGAGCATCTTTCCATGTGTCTCTTTGCAATCTCTGTGTCTTCTTTGGAGAAATGTCTGTTTAGGTACTCTGTTTTTAATTAGATTGTTCTTTTGTTTTTTTGTGTGTTTTTTTAAAAATATTGTATGTTTTCTTTATATAATTTAGGTATTAACCCCTGTTACACATATTATTTGGGAATATCTTCTTTCATTCAGTAGTTTGTTTTTTCATTTTGTTTTTGGTTTCCTCTGTTGTGGCAAAAGTTTTTAGCTTGATGTAGTCCTGTTTAGTTTTGCTCTTGTTACCCTTGCAGGAGGAAACAGACCCCCCAAAATACTGCTAAGACCAATGTCAACGAGCGTACTGCTATTTTCTTCTATGGATTTCATGGTTTGAAGTGTTACATTAGGTCCTTAGCTCATTTTGAGTTTATTTTATATACAGTGTGAGAAAATGGCCTAGTCTGATTTTTTTAGAAGTAATTGTCCTGTTTTCCCAGAGTTTTTATGGAAGAAGCTGTCTTCTCCATTTTATGTCTTTTCCTCTTTTGTTGTAGATTAATTGACTACATAGGTGTGGGCTTATTTTTGTGCTCTGTATTCTGTTCCATTGATCTATGTGGCTTTTTTTGGATAGTATCACAATGTTTGGATGAATAGAGATTTGTAGAATAGTTAGAAATAGGGAGTACGATGTCTTCAGTTTTGTTCTTTCTCAAGATGTCTTTTTCTCTTGGGGCCTTTTGTGGTTCCATACAAATTTTTGGAGTATTTTTTCTAGTTCTGTGAAAAATGCCTTGGTATCCTGGTAGGGATTGCATTTAATTTGTAAATTGCTTTGGGTAGTATGAACATATTAACAGTAGTAATTCTTATAATATATAAGTGTAGTATATCTTTTATTTGTGTGATCTTCAATTCCTTTCATCAGTGTCTTATAATTTTCAGAGTATGAGTCTTTCACTTCCTTGGTTAAGTTTATTGCTGGGTATTTTATTCTCTTAAGATGCAACTGTAAATGAGGTTAACTTCTTAATTTGTTTCTGATAGATCATTAGTGTATACATTATATAGTGTATATACTATGGTTTTGTGTATATTGATTTTCAGTTCAGTTCAGTTCAGTCACTCAGTCGTGTCCGACTCTTTGCGACCCCATGAATCGCAGCAGTCCAGGCCTCCCTGTCCATCACCATCTCCCAGAGTTCACTCAGATTCACGTCCATCCAGTCAGTGATGCCATCCAGCCATTTCTTCCTTGGTCGTCCCCTTCTCCTCCTGCCCCCAATCCCTCCCAGCATCAGAGTCTTTTCCAATGAGTCAGCTCTAGCATGAGGTGGCCAAAGTATTGGAGTGTCAGCTTTAGCATCATTCCTTCCAAAGAGATCCCAGGGTTCATCTCCTTTAGAATGGACTGGTTGGATCTCCTTGCAGTCCAAGGGACTCTCAAGAGTCTTCTCCAACACCACAGTTCAAAAGCATCAATTCTTCAGCAATCAGCCTTCTTCACAGTCCAGCTCTCACATCCATACATGACCACTGGAAAAAACATGGTCTTGACTAGATGGACCTTGGCTGGCAAAGTAATGTCTCTGCTTTTGAATATACTATCTAGGTTGGTCATAACTTTTCTTCCAAGGAGAAGCGTCTTTTAATTTCATGGCTGCAGTCACCATCTGCAGTGATTTTGGAGCCCCCCCAAAATAAAATCTGACACTGTTTCCACTGTTTCCCCATCTATTTCCCATGAAGTGATGGGACCGGATGCCATGATCTTCGTTTTCTTAATGTTGAGTTTTAAGTCAACTTTTTCACTCTCCTCTTTCACCTTCTTCAAGAGGTCCTTTAGCTCCTCTACACTTTCTGCCATAAGGGTGGTGCTTATAGACTATGAATTTCCTGAATTCACATATTAGTACTAATAGTTTTTTGGTGGAATATTATGGTTTTTATGCAAATTCCATGTAATTTACAAATAGTGACAGCTTTACTTCTTCCCTTTCCATTTGGGTGCTTCTTATTTTTCTTGTCTGAATGCTCTGATTAGGACTTCCAATACTGTGATGAATAAAAGTGGTGACAGTGGGAATTCTTGTGTTGTTTATGACCTTAGAATAAATGCTTTCAGCCTTTTGCTGTTGAGTATAATGTTAGCTGTGGATTTGTCATACACACACACACACACACACACACACACACACACACACATATCAACAGGTATTTACATATATATATATATATATCGAAAAAGCAAGAGAGTTCCAGAAAAACATCTACTTCTGCTTTATTGACTATGCCAAAGCCTTTGACTGTGTGTATCACAATAAACTGTGGAAAATTCTGAAAGAGATGGGAATACCAGACCACCTGACTTGCCTCTTGAGAAACCCATATGAAAATCAGGAAACAACAGTTAGAACTGGACATAGAACAACAGACTGGTTCCAAATAGGAAGAGGAGTATGTCAAGGCTGTATATTGTCACCCTGCTTATTTAACTTCTATGCAGAGTACATCATGAGAAACGCTGGGCTAGAAGAAGCACAAGCTGGAATCAAGATTGCTGGGAAAAATGTCAGTAACCTCAGATATGCAGATGACACCACCCTTATGGCAGAAAGTGAAGAGGAACTAAAAAGCCTCTTGATGAGAGTGAAAGAGGAGAGCGAAAAATTTGGCTTAAAGCTCAACATTCAGAAAATGAAGATCATGGCATTCAGTCCTATCACTTCATGGGAAATAGATGGAGAAACAGTGAAAACGGTGTCAGACTTTATTTTTGGGGGCTCCAAAATCACTGCAGATGGTGACTGCAGCCATGAAATTAAAAGACTCTTACTCCTTGGAAGAAAAGTTATGACCAACCTAGATAGTATATTCAAAAACAGAGATGTTACTTTGCCGACTAATGTCCGTCTAGTCAAGGCTATGGTTTTTCCAGTGGTCATGTATGGATGTGAGAGTTGGACTCTGAAGAAAGCTGAGCACCAAAGAATTGATGTGTTTAAGCTGTGATGTTGGAGAAGACTCTTGAGAGTCCCTTGGACTGCAAGGAGATCCAACCAGTCCATTCTGAAGGAGATCAGCCCTGGGATTTCTTTGGAGGGAATGATGCTAAAACTGCAATTCCAGTACTTTGGCCACCTCATGCAAAGAGTTGTCTCATTGGAAAAGACTCTGATGCTGGGAGGGATTGAGGGCAGGAGGAGAAGGGGATGACAGAGGATGAGATGGCTGGATGGCATCACTGACTCAATCGACGTGAGTCTGAGTGAACTCCGGGAGTTGGTGATGGACAGGGAGGCCTGGTGTACTGCGGTTTATGAGGTTGCAAGGAGTTGGACACGACTGAGAGACTGAACTGACTGACTGACTGACTGACTGACTGACGTCAATATAGTTATGTTGAGTTATGTTCCCTTTACACATACTTTGTTGAGAGTTTTAAAAATATAAATGGATGTTTTATATTTTGAAAAGCTCTTTCAGCCTGTATTGAGATTACTATATACTTTTTATCCTTAGTTTTGTTAGTGTGCTGTGTCACATGGATTGACTTGTGGACATTGAAATATCTTTGAATACCTAGGATAAATCCTAGGTGACTGTGGTGTAGGATCCTTTTGCTATCTGTTGAATTTGACCTGCTAACTTTCTGTCAAGGATTTTTGCAACTATGTTCATCAAGACCATTGACGTATAATATTCTTTTTTTTTCTGTGGATTCTTTTTCTAGTGGTTGGAATCAGGATAATGGTGGTTTCACGGAATAATATGAAAGTGTTTCTTCTTCAGTTTTGTGGAATACTTTGAAATGCAAACTATTAGTAAAAATGCAAATACTTAAAGGGCTTCCACATTAGTGAAGTTTTTAGGGGTATAGTGGTCCAGGGCATGTTGGAACATCTTTTCCAAGGTGCTGTGCTAAGACTCTTCAGTCATTTTTGACTCTTTGCAAACCCATGGACTGTAGCCTTCCAGTCTTCTTGGTTCATGGGATTCTCCAGGCAGGAATACTGTGGGCTGCCAGGCCCTCCTCTAGGAATCTTCCCAACCCAGGAATCAAGCCCTTGTCTCTTGCACCTGCTACATTGGCAAGCAGGCTCCTTACCATTAGCACCATCTGGGAAGCTCTTTTCTAAGGTAAAGATAGTTATTGAACCTTGAACAACTCACCACTGAAAAAGTGGCAGCATTCTTGGAAGACCTTGGAGTTTGGAGGTAGACTTTATTAATTTAGGGAGTGACAAATCATCATTGGATGACTCAAAAAGATGCCAGTTTTGAGTGGTATCCAGAGCAATAAAGAGGTTCAATAGCAGGTTCAAACTTTGGTGTGTGCAGTCTTTCTGAGACTGAATTGTGTTTCCTGAAATTATTTTTTGTTGCTCTGCCTCCCCTCCCTCAAGTGAGTCTATTAGGGCCTCTAAAGAGGTGCATCGGGTTAAATTAGGTCATAAGAGTGGAACTACTAGAACTGGCACCAGTATAAGATGAAGAAAAGGAGCCATTACTCTCTTTTCCTGTGTCAGGATACAGAGAGAAGGTGGCTCTGTGCAGGCCAGGAAGAGAGCCCTCCCTAGAACCTGGTCATGCTGGCATCCTGATCTCACACTACTACCCTCTAGAACAACGAGAAAATAAAATTCTGTTGTTTAAGCCACTCAATCTATGATATTTTGTTATGGAAGTCTGAGCTAATAGAAATCCTTTATTTTGGCCACATCATTTGGGAGATTCTATGGTGGTACACAGATTCATGGTAGATGATGGACTCTGAGTGTTGACTCTGTTAAGTCTCACCAGAATGTTGCAGGGTAGAACAACAAGATTCCGGAATAAGTCTATGCTCTCTGGAGGAGAAAACCAGTTTTTTAGAAGGTGCACTTGAGCACTCAGTTCAGTTCACTCAGTCGTGTCCGACTCTTTGCGACCCCATGAATCGTTGCACGCCAGGCCTCCCTGTCCGTCACCATCTCCCAGAGTTCACTCAGACTCACGTCGATCCAGTCAGTGATGCCATCCAGCCATCTCATCCTTGGTCATCCCCTTCTCCTCCTGCCCCCAATCTCTCCCAGCATCAGAGTCTTTTCCACTGAGTCAACTCTTCATATGAGGTGGCCAAAGTACTGAAGTTTCAGCTTTAGCGTCATTCCTTCCAAAGAACACCCAGGGCTGATCTCCTTTAGAATGGACTGGTTGGATCTCCTTGCAGTCCAAGGAACTCCCAAGAGTCTTCTCCAACACCACAGTTCAAAAGCATCAATTCTTCTGTGCTCAGCTTTCTTCAGAGTCCAAGTCTCACATCCATACATGACCACCGGAGAAACCATAGCCTTGACTAGATGGACCTTAGTCGGCAAAGTAATGTCTCTGCTTTTGAATATGCTATCTAGGTTGGTCATAACTTTTCTTCCAAGATATAAGTGTCATGGCTGCAGTCACCATCTGCAGTGATTTTGGAGCCCCCCAAAGTTAAGTCTGACACTGTTTCCCCATCTATTTTCCATGAAGTGATGGGACCAGATGCCATGATCTTACTTCCATAAAAATAAAGTATTTGTCAGGGACCTCCCTCGGAGAAGGAAATGGTAACCCACTCTAATATTCTTGCCTAGAGAATCATGTGGAAAAAGGAGCCTGGTGGCCTGCCGTCTATGGGGTTGCACAGAGTCGTACACGACTGAAGTGACTTAGCATATATGCATGCATTGGAGAAGGAAATGGCAACCCACTCCCGTATTCTTGCCTGGAGAATCCCAGGGACAGAGGAGCCTAGCAGGCTACAGTGCGGGGGATCACAAAAAGTCATTGAAGATGTACATGTCTTTTAAAACAATGGCTCTTCGGTGGCGCTTTGTCTTTGATAGCTAGAGTAGATTGGCGCTGGAGTCCAGGGATCAAAATTGCCTCTCTTACCGTCGCTGCTGGTTGTGGAAGTTCTGGATCTGAAGGTATGTACACAATTAGTTTAAGTTACATCAGGTGATTCTCTGAATGGCTGTACCTATTTTCACATGCTCATTAGCAGCAGCGATGAATGATCCCCATAACTCCTCAATCCCCACTCACAAGAGGTATCTCCTTGCTGGCTGAGTTTTGCCTTATTGTGAGGAAAGAGCTTGGGCACAGGGAAGGGACCTGCTGGTCAGGAGCCCAGCACACCTGAGCTCCTGCTAGTCTTTGGCTGGTTCAAGAGGAGTAAGATATAATAATTTAAGACTTCAGGTTCATTGAACTTTCAGATAACTGGGAGGGACAGCTGGACTGAAATAGGACTGGATAACTGGATAACTGGACTGAAATAGGAAGGAAACTTAATCCTGGGGTTCCCAACCTCTGGAATCTAATGCCTGATGATATGAGGTGGAACTGATGATATAAAAATAGAAATAAATTTCCAGTAAATATAATGCACTTGAATCATCCCAGACTATCCCTTAACCACCCTCACCCACCCCCACCACAAACCTCTGGTCCATGGAAAAATTGTCTTCCCCAAAACTGGTTCCTGGTTTAAACATGTTGGGGACTGCTGCTTAGAGCCGTTGCTTAGTTCTACCCTTAGTCTTAGCCCTAGGGACAGTTCTCTCTGACATGTTCCCCACTGTGTTAAATGGTGAGAATAGTTCCTGTCTTCTCTTTCTTCTCAATTGCTAGGAAGTGGATGGTCATGTATCACCCCCGAGAAGTCCTCTTAAAATACTGGTTCATTAGGACCCTGGGGTGTCTGAGCAGACACGTACTAATTTGGGGGAGAGAACCCAGGCAGGACAGTGAGAAGCCCATAGGAAGTTTATTTTCCAGTCCACACAGCTACCCACAAACTCAGCAGACTTTTGAGATCAGCATATTATGATGATTTCACGCTTGATACAAATTTTGTAAACAGTGATGTAGATCTCCTCATCAGAAGGGCATATATTCTCTTCTGACACAACTTCAACTTTCCCTTTTATGATCCCATTTTCTGGAGAGAAAAAGCAATGTTGTGTCAGACAGGTGGATTCCACTACTGGTTCTTACACCAGACCCACCCACAAAACACTGTATCCTGCCTTTTACTATATCTGACACTCAGCCCCGTTTCTCAGGCTCCTATATAAGACACAGGTGTTACCAGCCCCTCTCCCTTCCTCCACCTAGAACCCCTTGCCCACACTGCCTCTATGTGATGAGTTTCATTCTTCCTCCAATAATTTATTCATTTTGGTTTCTGCCATGTCTTGGTTTCCCTTTTAACTTTGCCCTTTGCCCTCACATAACACTTCCCCTTATCTGACATTAATGCTCAAGCAGGAAGTCTCTGCACATACCTGTTGCTTGTACTTCCCAAAATAAGTTTCTTGTACTGAAATCACACAGACAGGCTGTGTAAATAAAATTACCATAAGGAAAAATGATGTTATTGGAGGCCTCGAGCGTGACTCTAACCTGTGGAGAAGAGAATGAAAAGGGTAAAAAGCATAGATTTGCCTGAGGCAGCTGTGGAGTAACCATTAAGCAAAAGAAGTGTGTTTTAGGTCAACACAGAAGAGGGCACCAGAGGTTTCCCCTAGACATCACCCCTTCACACATTTACAGCTAAACTCAATTTAGAGCGTCGACAATGCAGTAAAAAGCAGTCTGCTCTGATGTGGTGGGGAATAAGCCCACCAAATAAACAAAACAGAGTTCATTGTCCCTACTGTGCTGCTTTCCGGCTTTGTGACATGGCATTATTAAACTGAGCTTCTCATTCTACCTTTGTGAAATCAAGGTATGAATCTAGCTATCTAGTCAGTATGAGTTCATAAGTTTTTGTGTTTTGTGTGTGATTATCAAGGTGAAGTACTATGTGTATTGTACAAATAAAGACACCTGGAACCTGAAAGCACTTGGCCAACTAGTACTTAATACATGTTTACCTTACCCAGTACAGTTATACAACTTTTACTCAAATACAAGATGAAAGGAATGACTGAGATTCTCAGATGAGAGAAGTCACCTACTGAGGTCAGACCTGAGAAGAGAAAGTCCCAGGACCTTCCTGAAATGGCAACAGAGAATATTTTGGGAAGGGGAAGCTCAAAGGCATTTCTAATATCATTTATACTTGAGTAAATATCAGATACCGCATGTATTTCTCTTAGGGTTTTTGGTAGCTCTGCAACTTTCCCTTCTGTTTGCATCATTTTCTAAAAACCTTACTGAGGCCTCTAGGGAGTTGGGGATTGCTGTCAAATACAGGGAAGCCTGTGGTCTAGGGGATCTGAAGGCTCAGTGAAGACAGTGAGGAAAGGTGATGGAGGCAGAGGCTGGAAAGCCAGTCCTGGTCTGACAGTAAGTCTCCCATGGGTGAGGGAGACTGTAATCACCCCATTCTTGCAGCTTCTCTCCCATCTGCCATGGCCTGTTGCGTGGAGTCTCCCTGACTCAGCCTCCCACTGCACAGGATGGTGGAAGGGGCGTGGAGGGCTCAGGGCCAGCAACGCTGCTTAATCCCTGTCACTCAGTCTTACTCATCTTTGTTTTTATCCCCATTCTATTGCTTTTCTCTCTTCTCCTTGCTTCTCCCTTGGGGAAGATAAGAGTCCTGACATGGTTTAAAACCTCTTCTCATTTATCCTCTGCCTACCATCACATTCTTCTTTGTGTTTTAGTGCTTTTTCTTTTTTTGTGGTAAAAGGACAATAAAAAACAACATTTTAACCATATTTAGCTGTACAGTTAAGTGGCGCTCAGTCCATTCACAGTGTTGTGCAGTGCTGGCTATCACCCATTTCCCAGATTTTTCGACTTTCCAACTGAAACTCTGTCCCCATTAAACACTAGCGCCCCCACTCCCATACACCTTGGCCCTGGAAGCTACCAAGGTACTTTCAGAATTTATGAATGTGACTATTCCATCTGTACCATCACCTCTTCATTTTAAAAATGGAAATAATGATACACACTTTCCTAAGACAGTTGCTCTGAAGTTCACAGCTTGCAAAAGCATTTGTAGGTGACTTTGTAAGATGACGTTTCACTTCAAATCAATAGTGCGGATTGAAGTCATTTATGAGGATATTTTTCTTCTCTCTCCCCACTCACCATGACCCCCAAATCCTCACTTACCACTATGCACTTGGCCACATTACTTTTAACTGTGACTGTTACGTCATAATAGTTAGTTGAGTTTTCAACTGGATCAATTGTCAGTTTTGCTGAAATCACCTCCTGTCTAGATATGAAAAAGAGGCATAAAAAGGGTCAGATGAAAGTCTTGGACTGAGGTAGCCTGAGAGGGAATATGGAAACGGGAGGCGGAGAGAGCAGGAGGATTAAAGGGATACAGAGGCACCAGTGCCATAAGGATCTACGTTGCACGACACGCACCTGAGGTGAGCACTGATGCCCATGGAGCACAGGGATCATCTGAGTTGGTGTATCAGCACAGCCCTTGCTTCTGGGCAGTGACTGGGGCCATGGCCCCTCTTGTACAGCTCAGGCACTTTATGCAAAGTTTATATGGCAGCTATTGACCACAGTCACATTGCCAAGTATGTTTCTCTTCCATGACAAAAGGAGAGAATGATTAAAGGATAGAAGACAGATTTAAAACACAGAAGAGTTGTAAGTCATAGATTCGGTAACCTCTCCCAGCAGTTTCCGAGCAGGGAGAGAATGAGTTCTGGGTTGGCAAAAGTGTCCTCCCCCGGAAGATTTTCTGCAGGGAGCAAAAATGCATGACTTACACTAGGTCTTGAGCTGCACCAGACCCAAGTCTCAGGCAGAGAACGAGGAGCAGGACAGCAGGGCTGGTCTTGAACAGATACTGAAGAGCCGCATGCTGGAAGAATCTGAAGCTCAGGAGGACTGTGTCCTCAGGGAGCAGGATGGCTCTTATAACTCTCACAGGAAGACCCTGGAGCTATTGGGTCAAGTTCACGTGGCCAAAACCGTCACATCTGAGGGATTTCTTTTTGCTACCTTAGTTGTTTTCTTTCTTTCTTTCTTTTTTGAGAAAGGTCAGTGTTTGGCCAGAACTTTTTTTTTGCTGTGCCTGAGCTCATTTACCCATTCACAAGTAGTCAGAACTTTAAGTTGAGGAGAGAGAAAGGAAGGAAGGAGTTGGATCATTACCACTTTTTTTTTTTCCCAACATTAGAGTGTTCCCGGATCCTTAGGATAGATCCTGTCTTAACTGCTGTAAGCATGTTTATTTCCTTTTCTAAGCCCTACTTCCTAACCCCTGCTCTGAATTTGTAGGATCCATAAAGTGTCCTATCTCTTTGTCCTCTGAATGACAAATGTCTTATCTTCCTCTCAATGCCTCAACTAAAATTTGCTGTAGACTTTAGATGTGGAATTTTAGATTGTACTACTAGAATGGTTGCCTTGACACTACTGTGCTTAATCATACCTTCTCTGATTTGCATTTTTGGTCCAGAGAATCATCTCTAATAAGTGGTGGCCCCAAAGCATATAGAGTGTATTTAAAGAGCATTCAGTCCATGGACATAGGAAAAAGTCAAGTCAGATTAGAAGAGGCAAGACATACACAGCATGTATTCCTTATGGCACTACCAAGCAAGAAGCTGTATTCAGTGACCTTTCTATGCATGGATTGGTTCCTTTAGGAGCCTTGGATTCACGTTCCATGTGAATCTTCCAACCTTGATAGGAGAGCAGGAAGCTGCTCTCCTGAAGTTTCTCAGAAAAAGTCCTGACATCCCAGCTGTCTACCTCCCTGGCTTTGGTTACTTCTCAGCCTGCTTCTACTTGCAAGAAATTCAGTTGTGGTGGATAGATGACAGATCCCATCTTTGGGGGACCTTTGTGATCACCTCTAGTTATCTTACAGGAAAGATGGTATCTGCGGAACCACTTAGAGAGTTTGCGTGACTAGGGAGCTCACACAATTTTGCATCTACCATGCAAATGGGAGAACCAGGGAACAGCTGAGGGTTTTTGCATCAGATGTAGAGGTTAAGTCCAAGAGTGAGTGAACTGGGACAGCTTAGAGTGTGGCACTCTTACCTCTGAGGAGTATCCCAGAGAACCAGAGTGCTGAAGCTAAGCAGAACCTTGAGATGTCTTAAGCGCAGAGCAAGACTAGGGAAGGTGGCTTTCATCTCTTCGTTTGTATTTTATGCAATATTGTCTATGAGTCAGGAGGGGCCTTTCTCTAACTCCAGGTGCTGTATAGCTGGTCTTCTCTTTCCAGGGTCAGTCTACCTTTCATCTCTGTTTTTCCTAAGCTCATTAAATTTCTTTCCCTCCCAATATCTTGCCTTCCATTAAATTGTTATTTATTGAAATATTATTTTCAACTAAATAATATATTTTCATGGTAAAAAAATCTAACACCTTTTAGAACTAACACCCAAAAAAGATGTCCTTTTCATTATAGGGGACTAGAATGCAAAAGTAGGAAGTCAAGAAACACCTGGAGTAACAGGCAAATTTGCCCTTGGAATGTGGAATGAAGCAGGGCAAAGACTAATAGAGTTTTGCCAAGAAAATCACTGGTCATAGCAAACATCCTCTTCCATCAACACAAGAGAAGACTCTACACATGGACATCACCAGATGGTCAACACTGATATCAGATTGATTATATTCTTTGCAGCCAAAGATGGAGAAGCTCTATACAGTCAACAAAAACAAGACCAGAAGCTGACTGTGGCTCAGATCATGAACTCCTTATTACCAAATTCAGACTTAAATTGAAGCAAGTAGGGAAAACTGCTAGACCATTCAGGTATGATCTAAATCAAATTCCTTATGATTATACCGTGGAAGTGAGAAATAGATTTAAGGGCCTAGATCTGATAGATAGAGTGCCTGATGAACTATGGAATGAGGTTCGTGATATTGTGCAGGAGACAGGGATCAAGACCATCCCCATGGAAAAGAAATGGAAAGAAGCAAAATGGCTGTCTGGGAGGCCTTACAAATAGCTGTGAAAAGAAGAGAGGTGAAAAGCAAAGGAGAAAAGGTAAGATATAAGCATCTGAATGCTGAGTTGCAAAGAATAGCAAGAAGAGATAAGAAAGCCTTCTTCAGCAATCAAAGAAATAGAGGAAAACAACAGAATGGTAAAGACTAGAGATCTCTTCAAGAAAATTAGAGATACCAAGGGAACACTTCATGCAAAGATGGGCTCAATAAAGGACAGAAGTTGTATGGAGCTAACAGAAGCAGAAGATATTAAGAAGAGGTGGCAAGAATACATAGAAGAACTGTACAAAAAAGATCTTAACTACCCAGATAATCACGATGGTGTGATCACTAATCTAGAGCCAGATATCCTGGAATGTGAAGTCAAGTGGGCCTTAGAAAGCATCACTATGAACAAAGCTAGTGGAGGTGATGGAATTCCAGTGGAGCTATTTCAAATCCTGAAAGATGATGCTGTGAAAGTGCTGCACTCAATATGCCAGCAAATTTGGAAAACTCAGCAGTGGCCACAGGACTGGAAAAGGTCCGTTTTCATTACAATCCCTAAGAAAGGCAATGCCAAAGAATGCTTAAACTACTGTACAATTGCACTCATCTCACATGCTAGTAAAGTAATGCTCAAAATTCTTCAAGCCAGGCTTCAGCAATACATGAACCGTGAACTTCCAGATGTTCCAGCTGGTTTTAGAAAAGGCAGAGGAACCAGAGATCAAAT
>SJYC01140291.1:0-20381 GCA_006408675.1 Madoqua kirkii
CACTGAGCACTGAACTGAAATGAAAAAAAATCCAAATCATATCAAGGTTGGAAACTGATGGTTAAAACTAATTTTCTTAGTTAATTTCTCTAACTTGACACTTCTAGTTACTTCTGATAGACTTCCACTCAGCAGACTGCAAATTACCTTTGGGGGATGAAATAATATTTCAAGTATATAAAAGAAAGATATAGCCTCAGAGGGCTCCAGTAAAATCAGAGGCCAGTTTGCCAAAGGAATGTAACAATTAGTAGCAAAATTTCAGCAGAAAACCTGTTATCATAGCAATCATTTTTTCAGTAGTATTGAGATATTGAGTTAATGTGGTGGTATTTGCAGGAAGTTGTGTGGTGCTTTAGGATGCGGGCTGGCAGCCAGCGTTACTCTGCTAAGGTTCTGGGTTGCCTCTGTCCATCAGCGGATTCGGACACAGTGGAAATGTTCAATAGCTCCATGGTTTGCATAGCACATGTGGCCACTGAAGCCAGAAAATGGGGTCAGTCTTAGATTTGTTATAAATGTCAACTTCCCAGTGGATTTCAAAGCTTAATATGGATAAAAGAATGTAATGTATCTCACAAATGGTTTTTTAATAGTAATTATTGTTGTTGTTCAGTTGCTCGGTCATATCTGATTATTTATGACCTCATGCACTGCAGCACACCAGGCTTCCCTGTCCTTTACCATCTCCCAGAACTTGTTCAAACTCATGTCCATTGAGTCAGAGATGCCATCTAACCACCTGTCATCCCCTTCTCTCCTGAAGAAACAGGTAAAATTAACTTGGTAATATGTTTGATTTAGCCTAATGTACCCTAAATATTATTTTAAGGTATAATTGTACAATAGACCGTGGAAAATTCTTTAAGAGATGAGAATATCTTTCCACTGTGTCTGTCTTTCTCAGCATCAGGATCTTTTCCAAAGAGTCGGCTCCTCACATCAGGTGGTCAAAGTATTGGAACTTCAGCTTCAACATCAGTCTTTCCAATGAATATTCAGGGTGGATTTCCTTTAGGATTGACTGGTTTGAACTCCTTGGTGTTCAAGGGACTCTCAAAAGTCTTCTCTAGCTCCACAGTTCAAAAGCATCAATTCTTTGAGTCAACCTCCTTTATGGTCCAACTCTCACATCCATACATGACTACTGGAAAAACCATAGCTTTGACTAGATGGACCTTGTTGGCAACGTAATGTCTCTGCTTTTTAATATATTTTCTATGTTTTTCATAGCTCTCCTTCCTAGGAGCAAGCGTCTTTTCATTTTGTGGCTGCTGTCTGCAGTGATTTTGGAGCTCCCCAAAATAAAGTCTTTCACTGTTTCCATTGTTTCCCCATCTAATTGCTATGAAGTGATGGGACCAGATGCCATGATCTTAGTTTTTTGAATGTTGAGTTTTAAGCCAACTTTTCCACTCTCCTCTTTCACTTTCATCAAAAGGCTCTTTATTTCCTCTTTGCTTTTTGCCATAAAGCTGATGTCATATGCATGTCTGAGATTATTGATATTTATCCTGACAATCTTAATTCCAGTTTATGCTAAATAAACAGGGTGACAATATACAGCTTTGATGCATTACTTTCTCAGTTTGGAATTAATCTGTTATTTCATGTTTAGTTCTAACTGTTGCTACTTCACCTGCATACAGGTTTCTCAGGAGGCGGGTAAGCTGGTCTGGTATTCCATCTCTTTAAGAATTTTTCCACAGTTTGTTGTGTGGTAATTATGTCTTAAAATGATATTTAGGTTATATTAGGCTAAATCAAATATATTATCGAGTTAACTTCACCTGTTATCTTTAAAATATCGCTAACAGAAAGTTCAGCATTATGCATGTAGTTTAAAATATATTTCCTTCCCTTTCTCTCTCT
The DNA here is from genome assembly GCA_006408675.1 of Madoqua kirkii. Lineage (NCBI taxonomy): Eukaryota > Metazoa > Chordata > Mammalia > Artiodactyla > Bovidae > Madoqua > Madoqua kirkii. Next base: position 1,873 of record SJYC01140291.1, read on the forward strand.
CTATTTTCTCTTTTTTTTTTTTGACCTCTCTCTAGGGCTTGTGGGATCTTAGTTCCTCAACAAGGGATCAAACTCAGGACCTCAGCAGTGATGGCACCAAGTCCTAACCATGGACTGCCAGAGAATTCCTCCCCCTCATTTTAATTGGACAGTGCTACTCCAGGAAATCATGTATCTAGCTGCTTTGAGGACAAAGGAAATAAAAGTTTATACAGAACTAGTACAGGAGCTAAAATGTGTGATTTTGTAATGCTGTTTGGTGGAGATTTTGGGGGCCCAGATAAGATTGCCTGTGTGTATAAATACATGTGTGTGTACAAGCCAGGAGCTTAGGCCCTTGCGTCAGGATGCCTGCAGGGTGCAAATCCCAGCCTGCTACATAGTAGCCATGTCCAAATTAATTTGTCTTCTCTCATCTCAGTTGTCCCATCAGTGAAGTTGAATATATTAATAAATAGGTCAGTCAGTTCGGTTGCCTGGTCATGTCTGACTCTTTGCAACCCCATGGACTATAGCATGTCAGGTTTCCCTATCCGTCACCAACTTCTGGAGCTTGCTCAAACTCATGTCCATCAAGTCAGTGATGCCATTCAACCATCTCATCCTCTGTCATCCCTTTTCCGCCTACCTCCAATATTTCCCAGCATCAGGGCCTTTTCTAATGAGTTGACTCTTCTCATCCGGTGGCCAAAGTATTAGAGCTTCAGCTTCAGCATCAGTCCTTCCAATGAATATTCAGGATTGATTTCCTTTAGGATTCCTTTAGGATAAGCAGTATTCATTTGTTTTGTCTATCTCCCCTGAAAAATATAAGCTTTATAAAATCAGGATGAAAAATTCCTGATTCACTTCTGTAAGGTTGTGGTGGTGGTTTAGTTGCTAAGTCGTGTCTGACTCTTGCGACCCCATGGATTGTAGCCCGGCAGGCTCCTCTGTCCATGGGATTCTCCAGGCAAGAATACTAGAGGGGGTTGCCATTTCCTTCTCCATCACTTCTGTAAACCACAGACCTAAAATAAGTAATGGCACATAGGGTACTTGATAAATATTTGTTGAGTGAATGAGTACATAATTCATGAGTGGTTTTCATCATTATTCAATTTTTTTTTAACTTTTGGCTGGGCTGGATTTTTGTTGCTTTGCAGTGGCTTTCTCTTGTTTCAGGGAGTGAGGTCTACTCTCTAGTAGTCGTGCTCGGGATTCTCATTGTGGTGCTTGGGACTCTCATTGTGGTGCACGGGATTCTCATTGTGGTGTCTTCTCTTGTGAAGAGAAGACACCAGGCTGTATGTTCATGGGCTTCCGTAGCTGAAGCACAGGGTCTCAGCAGTTGTCGCCTAAGGTCACAGAGCACACAAGCTTCAGTAGCTGTAGCATGCAGGTTTGGTGGTTGTGGCTAGCAGAGTCTAGTTGGGGCGCACAGGCTTAGTTGCTCCACGCCACGTGACATATTCCTGAAACAGGGATCAAACCTGTGTCCCCTGCATTGGCAGGTGGATTATCATCTACCGTACCACAAGAGAAGTCCAGCAGGTGGTTTTAAAGGTTTTATTTATTTAAAAATATTTTTTCTAGTGTTAATGAGTAAGTGAAACTCGCTCAGTTGTGTCCAACTCTTTGCGACCCCATGGACTATACAGTCCGTGGAGTTCTCCAGACCAGAATACTGGAGTGGGTAGCCGTTCCCTTCTCCAGGGGATCTTCCCAACCCAGGGTTTGAACGCTGGTCTCTGCACTGCAGGTGGATCTGTACCAGCTGAATCACCAGGGAACCCAAGAATACTGAAGTGGGTAGCCTACCCCTTCTCCAGGGAATCTTCCCCACCCAGGAATCGAACTGGGGTCTCCTGCATTGTGGGCAGATTCTTTACCAGCTACCAGAGAAGCCCAGTGTTGAGATATAACTGACAAAACATTGTGTAAATTAAAGGTATACAATTTGCTGATTTTATATATATATATATATGTATGTATTGTAAAATGATTATCACCATAGAGTTAGCTATCAGTTTCATCAAGTCACATAGTTACCTTTTACTTTTTGTGGTGAGAACATTTAAGATCCACTATTTAGCAATTTTTAGACATATAATTCAATATTATCAACTATATTTGCTGTACTATGCACAGATCTTCAGAACTTCTGCATCTTATGTTTGAAAGTTTGACCCCCATCTCCCCAATTCCTTCCTCCCCTGCCACCCAGCCCCTGATATCCATAGCTCTAGTCTCTATTTATTTCTGTTTAGCTTTTTTTATTTTTAACTTCTAAAAAATTGAAGTCCAGTTGAGTACAATATTGTAGTACTTTCATGTGTATAGCATAATGATTCAACAGTCAAATATTATACATTACACAATGATTAGCACAATAAGTCTGGAAGCCACCTGTCTCCATATAAAATTATTACTGGATGATTGTAGTTCTTATGCAATACATTACATTCCTGTGACTTATTTATTTTATAGCTGAAGTTTGTACCATTTAATCCATTTCACTTATTCTGCCAAAGCCCCACCTTCCTCACCTCTGGAAACCATCAATTTGCTTTCTGTGTCTGTAAGACTGTTTTTGTTTTGTTTTATTTGCTTTGTTTCTTAATGTTCCACATATTAATGAGAGCATACAGTATTTCCCTTTCTGATTTATTTCACTCAATATACCACCCTCTGAGTCCATCCATGTTGTTACAGATGGCAAGATTTCATTCTCTTTTATGTTTGAGTGGTCCCATTGTTTATATATAGCACGTCTATACATTCATATATGATGGACATTAAGGTTGCTTCCATATCTTGCCTATTGCAAATAATTGCTACAAAGAACATAGGGGTGCATACATCTTTACAAACTGGTGTTTTTGCTTTCTCTGGGTAAATACCTAGCAGTGAACGTGCGGAATCATATGATAGCTTGATATTTAGTTTTTTGAGGAAACTCCATACTGTTTCACATAGTGGTTGCAGCGATTTACACATCCACCAACAGTGCATGGGTGTTACTTCTCTTCCATATCCTTGGTAATACTATTATTTGTTGTCTTTTTGATGACAGCAATTCTGGCAGATGTGAAATGATATCTCACTGTGATTTCAATTGGTGTTTTTCCGATAATTAGTGATGTTGAACATCTTTTCATGTGTCTCTTAGCAATCTCTTTGTCTTCTTTGGAGAAATGTCCAAAGATTTTTTTTTTTAATTGAGTTATATGAGTCCATTATATAATTAAGAAATTTACCCCTATTGCATATATTATTTGGAAATACCTTCTTTCATTCAGTAGGTTCAGTTTGCCTTTTCATTTTGCTGTTGGTTTCCTTTGTGTGCAAAAGGATTTTAGTTTCATGGAGTCTTATTTGTTTGTTTTGCTCTAGTTTCCCTTGCCTGAGGAAACAGATCCAAAATGATATTGCTAAGACCAATGTCAAAAAGCATACTGCTATGTTTTCTTCCAGAGTTTTATGGCTTCAGGTCTTTTGTTAGGTCCTCAATCCGTTTTGAGTTTATTTTGTATATGACATAAGAAAACGTTCTAGTTTGATTCTTTTGAAGTACCTGTCCAGTTTTCCCAGGCTATTTATGGAAGTAGCTCTCTACATCATTTTATAATTTTGCCTTCTCAGTGTGGATATATTGACTATTGAAGTATGGGTTTATTTTTGAGTTCTGTCATCTGTTCCATGGATCTATGTATCTGCTTTTTAATAGAGTTTTGTAATAGTTTGAAATCAGGGAGCATGATGCTTTCAGTTTTGTTCCTCTTTCTCAAGAAGGTTTTGTCTCTTTGGGTCTTTTGTGGTTCTATACACATTCTAGGCATATTTTTCCTAGTTCTGCAGAAAAATGCCTTGGTATATTGATAGAGATTGCATTTAATCTGTAGATTATTTTGAGAAGTAAAAACATATTAAGAACATTAATTCTTTCCATCTGTAAACACAGTACATTTTTTTATTTGTGTAATCTCAAATGACTTTGGTCAATATCTCATAATTTTCAGAGTACCTCTCCTTTTACCTCCTTGGTTAAATTATTCCTGGGTATTTTGTCTCTTTAGAAACCTGTATGCAGGACAAGAAGCAACAGTTAGAACTGGACATGAAACAACAGACTGATTAAAAATAGGGAAAGGAGTATATCAAGGCTGTATATTGTCACTTTGCTTATTTAACTTATTTGCAAAATGCTGGGCTGGATGAATCATACGTTGGAATCAAGATTACTGGAGAAAATGTCAACAGCATCAGATATGCAGAAGATACCACTCTAATGACTAACAGTGAAGAGGAACTAAAGAGCTTCTTGACGATGGTAAAGAGAAGACTGAAAAAGTTGGATAAAACTCAACATTCAGAAAACTAAGATCATGGCATCTGGTCCCATTGTGTCATGGCAAATAGGTGAAGAAAAAGTGGAAGCAGTGACAGATTTTATCTTCTTGGGCTCCAAAATCACTGTGGACTGCAGCCTCGAAATGAAAAGATGCTTGCTCCTTGGAAGGAAAGCTACAGCAAACCTAGATAGCATCTTAAAAAATAGAGACATCACTTTGCCAACAAGGGTCCCTATAGTCAAATCTCTGGTTTTTCCCGTAGTCATGTATGGATGTGAGAGTTGGACCATGAAGAAGGTTGAGTGGCAAAAAATTGATGTTTTTGAACTGTGGTGCTGGAGAAAACTCTTGAGTCTCTTGGACAGCAAGGAGTTTAGTCAATCCTAGAGGAAATCAACCCTGAACTTTCACTGGAAACACTGATACTGAAGCTGAAGCTCCAGTACTTTGGCCACCTGATGTGAAGAGTCACTCACTGAAAAGACTCTGATTCTGGGAAAGACTGAGGGCAAGAGAATGGGACAACAGAAGATGAGATGGTTGGATAGCATCACTGACATAATGGACATGAAGGGAGCTGTTTAAACTCTGGGAGATACTGAAGGACAGGGAAGCCTGGCATGCTGCAGTTTATGGGGTCACAAAGAGTTGGACCTGATTGAGCTACTGAACAACAAATGCTGGTTTCACAGAATAATTTGGAAGTATTTCTTCCTCTTCAATTTTTAGGAATAGTTTGAAATACAAACTATTCCTAAAAATACAAATACTTAGGAGGATGCCACATCAGTTTTTAGATGTTTAGTGATCTAGGGCTTGTTGCAATATGTTTTCCAAATGGAGATATTTATTGAATCTTGAACAACTTACCACCAAAAACATGGCAACCTTCTTGGAAGCCCTTGGGCTTTGCAGGCAGAGTTTACTAAACTGGAAATGATAAAGTGATATCATTGGGTGACTCCAAAGGATGCCAGTTTTGAGTGGTATCCAGAGGAAAAACGGGGCTCTATAGCAGGTTCAAACTTTAGCATGAACACTCTTGCTATGACTGAATTGTGTTTCTTGCAAATTAATGTGTTGATGCCCTCCTTCCCCTCCCTTTAAGTGACTGTCTTGGGGCCTTTTACGAGGTGATTCTGGTTAAATGGGGTCATTACGGTGAAACTCAGAAGAGGTGCCATTATAAGCTGAGGAAGAGACACCATTGCTCTCTTTATCCCACGCGAGGACACAGTGAGCTCATACACTGCATGTAATCAAGGAAGAGAGCCCTCCCTAGAACCCTGCGGTGGTGGCATCCTGATGTCAGACTTCTAGCTTCCAGAACTGTGAGAAAATAGATTTCTGTTGTTTAAGCCACTCAGTCTATCGTATTTTGTTATGGCAGTCTGAGCTAACATGAATCCTTTATTTTGGCTGTGTCACTTGGCAGAGCCTATGGCGCTGCAGAGATCCAGGGCAGATTAAGACTGCTGACTGTACTCTCTGGTTAGCCTCGGCCGAGAGTTGCAGACTAGACCAACAGGATTCTGGAGTAAGTCTATTCTCTCTGCAGCACAAAACTAATATTTTTTAAAGGTTCTTTTGGACACTAAATAGATGCAATTTCTGACCATGAAACATCAAGAGACCAGGATTCCCCATTATGACATAGACATTAGTAGACCCAGAAAAAATGTATTTGAGTGGATATAGCAGTAGTCCTCACACAATGGAAATATCACAGTTAAGTATGCACCCAACTTGGTCCAAAGGGCCTGTGGTACAGAAAAACATGGTCCATACCCTATGTCACCTGCTGTGGCTGCATTGGTATCAGCCCTACTTTCTTGTCTTCAGATTGTGCCTATAGCCTCATGGGTTGGGGAGGACCTTTGTTCAGATTTTGCAGGAAATCAACCCCATGTGACTCACAGATTTATTGGCTGAATATGTTTTTGTGAACTAAAGTTGGATGATTGCCAAACTAAAACTTAACTCAGTATACAATAGGAAAACACAGGTGGGGGGAAATAATCTTAGTGGGCAGAGCTGTAAGCAATATACCTGGTCATTAGTTCTGTGAGGTTGGAAAAGTGTCTTGAGGTAGAGATATACATGGACTCCTGAGGAGTAGTATATTTCTTGGCTTGTTGGTCTGGAGCCTCATAGGAACAAGGTTGGTGTATTCAACACAGAAGTTCTGGAGAAGAGCCATCTGAAAGAACCAATACATTTGAACAGAATGTTTGGTTCTTGGTGTCTCATGGAAATGCTTATAAGAAAGCATGTAACACAGAGGAGGCACTGAACAATTAGAGGGTGGGATGAGTGGCTCTATGGGTGTCAGCAGCAAGTCCTTATGTAATGGCTAAAAGGTGGTGGCTGATACGAAATAGATAATCACTGCAGTTGACTTGACTTATGCCCTGAGATGTTAAAGTATATGCTAAAATCACACACGGAACTGTACTCAATATTAGGTGATAACTCATAAGGTAAAAGAATCTGAAAAAAAATTTTATATACATACATACATACACACACACACACACACACACACACACACACACACATATATATATATATATATATAACTGAACTGTTGTGCTATATACCTGAACCTTACATGATATTGTAAATCAACTATATGTCAATAAATAAATTACATGCTAAAATACCCCTCAAAATGTACTTCTTCCCATAAATAACTTAGATGTTGCAGCCGCTGGCCTTTCAATAACAAAGACTAGTTCTGTGACCTCAATAATGTACCATTTCTCAAGGAGACCATTCGAGAGGATAATGATCACACAGGATCCTTTTGATTCCTGACAGGGCAGTATTTTGTCTCTACTGACACTGATACACATTCTAGGTATGGATCTTTCCTGCCTGCTGTGTCTTAGCCAGCATCACGTTCTCAGGGCTCACAGTGTAGCTGATTACTAGACCCATGTAATATCTCCTTAGATCAATGGAATCTTTCTTTTTTTAAATGAAAGAGTTTCCACTGCAGGCACATGATCAAGATATGTATTGATTTTTCATTACTTTCATTATCGGGAAGCTCTTGACTCTATGGTATGTGACACAAAGCTCATACATAAGCAGCAAGGAAATTACTCGGGAGTCACACTCTTTAGGGGGTATGGTGCTATCCTTCAAGATATGGCATACAGTGTGAAACAATGGCTCTTCAGTGGTTTTCTTTTTTTTTTCTATGATAGCAGAAATAGATTGGCCTAGAAGCCCATGAATCAAAAATGGTCTTTCTTACTGTCACTTCTGGTTATGGAAGTGCTGGGTCAGAAGGTATGTACATAAATAATTTAAGTACTAGTAGTTCTCCAGATGGCTGCATCTGTTACACACTCCCACTTGGAGCTCTGGATAGTTCCCCATAATCCTTCAATCCCTTCAATCCTTATAGTAGGTATCTCTTTGATTTCTGAGTTTTGCCTTACTGTGATGAAAGAACTTGGGCACAGAGATGGTACATCTGCATAGGAACCCAGCTCATGTGAGCTCGTGTGAGTCTTTTCCTTGCTACCAGTTGAAGGGAGCAAGATGTAATAATTTAGAGCTTCAGATTCATGGAACTTTTAGATAACTGGGAGAGACAGCTGGATGCACCTGGACTGAAACAGAAGGGAAACTTAGAACCATTGGTCAGTTCTGTCCTTAATTTGTACATATGCAGGTCAGGAAGCAACAGTTAGAACAGGACATGGAACAACAGAATGGTTTCAAATAGGAAAAGGAGTACGTCAAGGCTGTATATTGTCACCCTGCTTATTTAACTTCTATGCAGAGTACCTCATGAGAAATGCTGGACTGGAAGAACCACAAGCTGGAATCAAGATAGCCGGGAGAAATAACAGTAACCTCAGATATGCAGATGACACCACCCTTATGGCAGAAAGTGAAGAGGAACTAAAAAGTCTCTTGATGAAAGTAAAAGTGGAGAGTGAAAAAGTTGGCTTAAAGCTCAACATTCAGAAAAATGAAGATCATGGCATCTGGTCCTATCACTTCATGGGAAATAGATGGGGAAACAGTGGAAACAGTGTCAGAGTTTATTTTGGGGGGCTCCAAAATCACTGCAGATGGTGACTGCAGCCATGAAATTAAAAGACTCTTACTCCTTGGAAGAAAAGTTATGACCAACCTAGACAGTATATTCAAAAGCAGAGACATAACTTTGCCGACTAAGGTCCGTCTAGTCAAGGCTATAGTTTTTCCAGTGGTCATGTATGGATGTGAGAGTTGGACTGTGAAGAAGGCTAAGCGCCAAAAAATTGATGCTTTTGAACTGTGGTGTTGGAGAAGACTCTTGAGAGTCCCTTGGACTGCAAGGAGATCCAACCAGTCCATTCTGAAGGAGATCAACCTTGGGATTTCTTTGGAAGGAATGATGCTGAAGCTGGAACTCCAGTACTTTGGCCACCTCATGCGAAGAGTTGACTCATTAGAAAAGACTCTGATGCTGGGAGGGATTAAGGAGGTGGAGAAGGGGATGACAGAGGATGAGATGGCTGGATGGCATCACTGTCTCGATGGACACGAGTCTGAGTGAACTCTGGGAGTTGGTGATGAACAGGGAGGCCTGGAGTGCTGCGATTTATGGGGTCGCAAAGAGACTGAACTGAACTGAACTGAGGGACAATTCTCTCTCTCTGGGCATTTCCTCTCCTGAGTTAAATGGTGAGAATAGTTCTTATCTTCTTTTTCTCATCATTGACTCACGTATCATATCTGAGAAGTTTTCTTAAAAATACTGGTTCCTTTGGACCGGGGATGTCTGAGCAAACACAGTACTGAGTTTTAGGGGAAAGAACAGAGATAGGACAGTGAGAAGTCAGTAGGAGGTTTATTTTGCAGTCTACACAGATGCCCACAAACTCTGAAATGGCAGACTTTCCAGATCAGAGTGTTATAATGACATCACGTGTGATAACGATTTATAAACAGGAGTGGAGATATTCACATCAGGAGGGCATATATTCTCCTCTGACACAACTTGAGCCTTCCCTGTTATGATCCCATTGTCTGGAGAGAAGAAGCAAAGCTGTGTTAGGCAACTGGGCTCCACATGCAAGACACCCTATCCTGCCTTTTGCTGTGTCTGACGCTCAGCCCCGTTTCTCAGGCTCGCAGCTGTGAGGAGCCTCGCCCGTCTGCCACATCGAATCATCGCCCACACTGCCTCTACGTCTTGTATTTCCTTCTTACTCCAATACCCTGTTCCTTTTGCTTTCTGCCATGTGTGTTCCACCTTGACAATTTGCCCTCTCCTCACATTGCCCCTTCTCTGACATGAATGCTTAGCAGGAGATTTCTTCACTTACCAGGTGCTTCTATCTCCCAGAAGAATCTTCTTGTACTAACACCACACAGACAGCTGGTAAAATGAAAATTACCATAAAGAAAAAAGACCGTGTCAGAGACTTCCAATGTGTTTTTAACCTGAAGAGAAGAGGATGAGACAGGGTTAACGAGAGTAGACCTGACTGAGGCAGCCCTGGAGTGACCATTAAGCAAAGTAAACATTTTTGAGGCCTACACTGAAGGGGGACCTGGGGGTTTCCTCCAGACATCATCGGTTAATACATTCAGGGCCAGACTTGACTTTAATGAACTTTTAGTAATTCTCTTTATTGGCTCTGATGACCTTTAACCTGAATTGTTAAAAAGATGTCTTCTTGGATGTGATGAATGTCAAAGTTTTAAAGTTGGGTTTGAAGGTATCCTCAGATACCGCACTTGTTTCTGGCCCCTGGTGTGGGAGTCAACCCACCTTGAGGGTCTGGCTAACATTTAACTCATCAACTGATGTGTGAAATGTTCTTTGTTTTGAGGAAGGATGAGTAAGGGGCTCACCATGGTTGGACTGTGTTTAGTTCTGGACTGAAGTTCCCAAACTGGAGTAGACAGAAAATGATTTCAGTGAATTTTTCTTTTGTCTGGTGAACCAAGATGGTTGTGAGATTGGAAACATTATTTTGTCTGCTCTGATGTGGTGGTAAAAAATCTCACCAAACCAATACAATAGGATTTATTGTCCCTAGTAGCCTGCCTTCCAGCTCTGTGATGTGGCATTTATCCCCCTGAGCTTCTCATTTTACTTTTATGAGATGGAGGTGTTGATACTTACATATCTAATTTATGAGTCCATAGATTTCTCTGTTTTATGTTGCTAAAGAGCTTTATGAAGGTAAAGTACTATGTGTGTTGTACAAATAATACATACTTGGAGTCTGAAAGCACTTGGCCAACTAGTACTTGGTGCCTGATTTCCTCTTCAAATAGGCTTATAAAACCTTTGCTCAGATACAAACTCTAAGGAATGACTGAGATTCTCAGATGGGAGAAGAAATCTGCTGAGGTCATACCTGAGAAAGTACCAAAAGCTTCCTAAAAAAGCTTCAGAGATAGACTCTGGAAAGGTGTGCTCAACAGCATTTCTAGCATCATTTATATTTGAATAAGTATCAGAAACCCTATGTAATTCATAGGTTTTTTGGTCTCTGTGCAACTTTCCTGTCTGTTTGCATCTGTTTCCTAGATACCCTAAGAAGCCTTGAAGGAGTAGGGGATTGCTATCAAATATGGAGAAGCGAGAGGTCTCGGATCTGGTATGAAGAGTCACTGAAGCCAGTGGGGAAAAGTACTGGAGGTAGGGCCTGGGAAAGCCAGTTCTGGTCTGATAGTCTCCCATCGGTGGGGGAGCCCACGATTACCTCACGGTTGCAGCTTCCCTCTCATCTGCCATGGCCTCCTGAGCATAGTCTCCCTCAAGCTCGCCACTTCACAGGATGGGGGTAGGGACGTGGGTGGCTCCGTTCCAAGAAGCTCCTTCCTCACGGACACTCTCATCCATCTTTGTTTTTATCCCCACTCTTATTGCTTTTCTCGCTTCTCTCTTTACTTCCTCTGGTGAAGTGTCCTGACATGCTTTTAATCCTCTACTAATTTATTCTCTGTATACTATCAATTCATTTTTTTTTTTAAGTTTTTTAATTATGGTAAAAGTCACATAAAATAAAACATACTATTTCAGCCATACTTCACTCTACAGTTCGGTGGCACTAACTGCATTCACATTGTTGGGCAACTGTCACCATCGTTCATCTTTCAATTTTTCACCTCCTAAACTGATACTCATGACTATTCCAGGAGTCATGTATGGATGTGAGAGTTGGACCATCAAGAAAGCTGAGTGTCAAAGAATTGATGCTTTTGAACTGTGGTGCTGGAGAAGACTCCTGAGAGTCCCTTGAACTGCAAGGAGATCCAACCAGTCCATCCTAAAGGAAATTAGTCCTGAATATTCATTGGAAGGACTGATGCTGAAGCTGAAGCTCCAGTACTTTGGCCACCTGATGCGATGAACTGATTCATTGGAAAAGGCCCTGATGCTGGGAAAGACTGAAGGCAGGAGGAGAAGGGGGTGGCAGAGGATGAGACAGTTGGATGGCATCACCAACTTGATGGACATGAGTTTGAGCAAGCTTTGGGAATTGGTGATGGACAGGGAAGCCTGGTGTGCTGCAGTTCATGGGGTTGCAGAGTAGGACACGACTGGGTGACTGAACTGAACTGAATTGAAACTGATCTTCTATCCCTAATACCAGACCACCTTACCTGGGTCCTGATAAACCAGTTTGCAGGACAAGAAACAACAGTTAGAACTGGACATGGAACAACATACTGGTTCAAAACTTGGAAAGGCGTATATCAAGGCTATATATTGTCACCCTGCTTATTTAACTTATATGCAGAGTATATCATGGAAAATGCCAGGCTGGATGACTCACAAGCTGGAATCAAGACTGCCAGGAGAAATATCAACAATCTCAGTTACACAGATGATACCATTTTAATGGCAGAATTGAAAGAGGAACTAAAGAGCCTCTTGATGAAGGTGAAAGAGGAGAATGAAAAAACTAGCTCAAAACTCAACATTCAAAAAACTGAGATCATGGTGTCTGGTCCCATTACTTTATGGCAAAAGTAGAAACATTATATTTTCTTAAGATTCAAAATTACTGCTAATGTGACTTCAGCCACAAAATTAAAAAGTACTTGCTCCTTGGAAGAAAAGCTATGACAAACATGGACAACATATTAAAAAGCAGAGACATCACTTTGCCAACAAAGGTTCTTATAGACAAAACTATGGCTTTTCCTCTAGTCACGTATAGATATGAGAGTTGAACCATAAAGAAAGCTGAGTGCCAAAGAATGGATGCTTTTGAACTGTGGTATTGTGGGAGAGTCTTGAGAGTCTCTTGGGCTGCAAGGAGATCCAACCAGTCCATCATAAAGGAAATCAACTGTGAATATTCATTAGAAGTACTGATGCTGAAGCTCCTAGACCTTGGCCACCTGATTTGAAGAGCTAACTCACTGGAAAAGACCTTGATGCTAGGAAAGATTGAGGGCAGGAGGAGACGGGGACAATAGAGGAGGAGATGATTGGATGGCATCACTGCCTAAATGGACATGAGTTTGAGAAAATTCTAGGAGATAGTGAATGACAGGGAAGCCTGGTATGCTGCAGTTCATGGTCTTACAAAGGGTTGGATACAACTTAGCAACTGAACAGCAGTTCCTATAAAACATTAGCTCCCCATCCAACCTCCCCACCCTCTAACCCCAGCCCCCAGGGCACCTACCCATGTATTTTCTGAATTTATGAATTTGACTATTCTATCCATACCATCACTTCTTCATCCTTAAAATGGACATAATAATACACACATTCCCTCTCTGAAGTTCAAGGCAAAAACATTTGTAGGTGACTTCTTTATAAGAAATGTTTCACTTCATATCAGTAGTGATGACTGAAGCTGTTTAGGAGGGAATTTCTCCTTTTCCTCCCCACTTACCATAACCTCCAGTTCTTCACTTACCACTATGCATTGAGATATGAGATTCGAAACTGCAAGTGTTATCACATAGCCCGATGAGTTGTCAATTTGAGAAATTGTCAGATTCGCTGAAATTACATTCTGTCTAGATATGGCAAAAGAGGCAGAAATCCAAAGTCAGATCAAAGTCCAGGACTGAGGTAGCCTGGGAGGTAATATGGAAACGGGGGAGGCAGAGAGAGCAGGGGGATGAAAGGAGTAGGGAAGATACAGTGGCATCAGTGCCATCACTCCTAAGGATCTACTTTGCACGACCCCCACCTACAGTCTCTCTGTGTCCAGCCATTGGATGTGCATGGGTGCTAAGTTGCTTCAGTCGTGTCTGACTCTTTGCAACCCATGGACTATAGCCTACCAGTCTCCTCTGTCCAAGGGATTCTCCAGGCAAGAATACTGGAGTGGGTCACCATTACCTTCTCCAGGGGATCTTCCCAACCCAGGGATTGAACCCACACTAGTACCACCTGGGAAGCCCACCTATTTGGATACCTAGAAGTGAACATAGGATATTTACATTTTGTTGTTGTTGTTGTTTGCTCAACTAATGAGGGCAGAGATATGGGCTGAAAGAGCTGATTTCCCTTCATTACAAATTCCTAACTGAATCTCAGATATTCTGTTTGAGGTAGAAGTGATTTGATTGCATGGTTTATTTTAGCTTATGATGCACTTCCTTCCATTTTTCTTGTGAAATCATCCCATCATCCAGGGAAACGCCTTCTCCTCCACTAGTGGAAGGATATGAAGCTCTAAGAATCTGAAATATTTATTATATCAGTGAATTAAGTTTTAATAGGATTCATTTAGCTCAGCTTTGTTCATCAACTCGCTATTCCTCAGGCCTAAATTGAGGGGAATCTGGAAGTACTACTTAGTTAACCTAAAAGAATTGACCCCTAGCATAGCCGCATGGGCTTCCCGGGTAGTACTAGTGCTAAAGAACTCACCAGACAATGCAGGAGACATAAGAAACGTGGGTTTGATCCCTGGGTTGGGAAGATAACCTGGAGAAGGGAAAGGCTACCCACTTCAGTATTATGGCCTGGAGAGTTCCGTGGACTGCATAGTCCACGGGGTCACAAAGAGTCAGACATGACTGAGCGACTTTCACTTTCAGTCCATGGGGTATGACTCCATGGGAGTTGGACACCACTGAAGTGACTTGGCATGCACCCACACACACACATACCCTAAACACAGACTCTGCTCTCTTTGCCTCTCTTCCTCTTAGAGAAATCTCCAAACTTCTCCAGGATCCTTTTACCAAACTTTCCAAGGCTCTATTCCTGTCTGTTATGTGCTCCTTTCTCCATATTCTGTTACATGTCAGTGTTTCCTTGAGCATTCCTGAATTCTTTCTGAAACTCAGTGCCTCCCTATTCACAAATACATAGATCTCTTTCAATGCTTCTCTATCCACCAGTGATAGAGCTGGAGGCCAGTGTTGTTACATCATGGCTCTGCATACAGGAACAGGTCCAGGCAAAGGCAAGATCCCAGAGCATGCTTCTACTGTTTTGTGATTAGAGAACCACGCTCAGACCTTGCAGACTCTGAACTCCAGTGTGTGAGGAGGACCTTATAAAGATGAGACTGTTGCCAATGAAATTACAAGGATTATCTTGGTTGGTGGATCAGAACAACCCTTTTTACTGGATAGTGACCAGGGACGTGGCCCTTCTTGTACGGCTCAAACATCTTACTCAAAGTTTAACCCACAGCTATAGACCAAGCTCAGATTCCTGCCTATGCTTCTCTTTTGTGGCAAAAGGAGAGAGTGATAAAAGGATAGAAAACTGAGTTAAAACACAAAGTAGCTGTAGGTTATGGATTTAGTAACCTCTCCAACAGGTTCTGAACAGAGAGAAAGTGAGACATGAGACACAAATAGTGAGGATTCCGAGGATGGTCCTCTTGGAGCAGGAAAAAATATTTAGGTGCATAATGTGGGTTTCTGGGTTAGCAAAAGGGTCGTCCATGGAAGATTCTCTGTAGGGAGGAAAAATAGATGACTTACATTTGTCCTTGAGCTGTGCCTGTCCACGGTGTCAGGCAGAGACCCAGGAGCAGGGCAGCAGGGCTGGTCTTGAAGAGACGCTGAAGAGCAAGCATGCTGGAGGAATTTGGTGCTCAGGAAGCCTGTGTTCCCAGGGAGCAGGATGGTTCTTTATGACTCTAGCAGGATGACCCTGGAGCTTTCGGGACAGGTTCATTTGGCCAAAATCATCACACCTGAGGGATTTCCCTCACTGGTAACTTTTTTTTTTATTGTGTGTGAGAAAAGTCAATGTTTAACTGGAACTTAGTTAAGGACAGAGAGAAAGGAATAAATTGGACCATTTCCATCTGTTTTTCAACATTGAAGTGTTCCTGGCTCATTAAGATAGATCCTGCCTTAACTGTTTTAAACAGGATTCTTTCCTTTTCTAAGTCCTACTTCTTAATCCTTGTTCTAAGTGTAAAGATCCATGAGGTGTCCTTTCCCTTTGTCCTGTGTGTGACACATGTCTTCCTCTCAATGCCTCAACCCTAAAATTTGCTATAGATTTTAGACGTAGAGTGTATGCCATGAAACTAATGTCCCTACTCCTACCTTCTCTGACTTGCATTTTTGGTTTAATGAATCATCTCTGGGTATAAAGTGTGTTTAAAGAGAATTTAATCCATGGAAATGGAAAAACTCCGATGAGATGAGGGGAGACCAGATATATACGGTATGCGTTTCTCTTTTTAAAAATTAATTAATTTATTTTAATTGAAGGCTAATTACTTTACAATATTATAGTGGTTTTTGCCATACATTGACATGAATCAGCCGTGGGTGTACATGTGTATTTCTTATGATACTGCCAACAAGCAAGAAGCTGGATAAAATGCCTTTATGTGATTGGACTGGTTTGTTAGGAGCTTTGAATTCATATTACCTTTGTGGATGCTGCTCTGCTGAAGTGTCTCAGAAAAAGTCCTGTCATCCCAGTTCTTTGCTTCTCTAGCTTCAGTTACTGCTCTGTTTGCTTCTAATTGCAGGAAATTAAGTTGCAAGGATAGATTTTTAAAAAGCCCATTTTGAAGGACTTTTATGATCATCTCTAATTATCTATAAGAGAAAATGGTATCTGAGGAAACGGAGAATTAGGGTGACTAGGGAACTCATGGAATTTCCCACCTACTATCCAAATGTGAAAACTGTGGAAGAGCTGAGGGTCCTTGCATCAGACGGGGAGATAAAGTCCAAGAGTGAATGATTGGGGCAGCTGAGAGAGCTTCACTCTTACTCATAAAGGGTATCTCAGAGAACTAGAGTGCTGAAGCTAGGCGTGACCTTGAGATGCCCTAAGGCTAGAGCAAGACCGAGAAAGGCTGCTTCCATTCTTCATTTGTGTTTTATGCAGTGTTGTCTATGAATCAGGAGGGGCCTCTCTCTAGCTCCAGGTGCTTCCCAGAAGGTCTTCTGCCGCCTGGGTTACAATGCCTTTCATCCCTGTTTTCTCTCTTGTTGCTCAGTGCCTGATGTGTCCAACTCTTTGGCCCTATGGACTGCAGCATGCCAGGCTTCCCTGTCCTTCACCATCTCCCAGAGTGTCCATCCTCATGTCCATTGAGTCAGTGATGCCATCCAACCATCTCATCCATTTCGTTCTCCAGAGGATCTCCCCAACCCAGGGGTCAAACCTGCATCTCCTGGGTCTCTTGCCTTGCAGGCCAGTTTTTTACACGCTGAGCTGTAGGGGAAGCCCATCTCATCCTCAGTTGCCCCCTTTTCCTCCTGCCCTCAATCTTCCCAGAGTCAAGGTCTTTTCCAGTGAGTCAGCTCTTCACATCAAGTGGCCAAATATTGGAGCTTCAGCTTTAGCGTTGGTCCATCCAGTAAATATTCAGGGTTGATATCCTTTGGATTGACTGGTTTGATCTCTCTGCTGTCCAAGGGACTCTCAAGAGTCCTCTCCAGTACCACAGTTTGAAAGCATCAATTTTTTTGGTGCTCAGTCTTTTTTATGGTCCATCTCTCATATCCTTACATGACTACTGGAAAAATGGTAGCTTTGATTATAAGAAGCTTTTTTGGCAAAGTGATGTCTGCTTTTTATATGCTGTCTGTCATAGCTTTTATTCCAAGGAGTAAGCATCTTTTAATTTCATGGCTGCAGTCACCATTTGCAGCAATTTTGGAGCCTAAGCAAATAAAATCTGTCACTCTTTCCAATTTTCCTATTTGCCATGAAGTAATGGGACCAGATGCCATGATCTTAGTTTTTTGAATACTGAGTTTTAAGCTAGCCTTTTCCACTCTCCTCTTTCACCCTCATCAAGAAACTCTTTTAGTCACTCTTTGCCTTCTGCCATTAGAGTGATGTCTTCTACATATCTGAGGTTATTTATACTTCTAAAATCTTGACTCCAGGTTGTGATTCATTCAGCCCAGCATTTCACATGGTGTACTCAACATATAAATTAAAATAGCAGAGTGACAATATACAACCTAGACATACTCCTTTCCCAATTTTGAAGCAGTCCATTGTTTCATGTCTGAAGGTTATAATTGTTGCTTCTTGACCTGTATGTAGCTTTCTCAAAGATAGGGAAGGTGGTCTGGCAGTCCCATTTCTTTAAGAATGTTCCACAGTTTGTTGTGATCCACACAGTCAAAGGCTTTAGCATAGTCAATGAAATCAAACTGCACATCTGGAAGTTCACATACTGTGGAAGCCTAGCTTGAAGGATTGTGAGCATAAGCTTCCTAGCATGTGAAATGAGCACAACTGTACAATAGTTTCAACATTCTTTGGCATTTCCTTTCTTTGGGATTGGAATAAAAGGTAATCTTTTCCAGTCCTGTGACCACAGCTGAATTTTCCAGATTTGCTGGCATTTTGAGTTCAGCAGTTTCACAGCATCATCTTTTAGGATTTGAAATAGCTCAGCTGGAATCCCATCATCTCCACTACATTTGTTAGTATTAATGACTCCTAAAGTCCACTTGACATCACACTCCAGGATGTCTGGCTCTAGGTGAGTGATCACACCATCATGGTTATACAGGTCATTCAGTTCAGTTCAGTTCAGTCGCTCAGTCGTGTCCAACTCTTTGCGACTCCACGAATCGCAGCATGCCAGGCCTCCCTGTCCATCACCAACTCCTAGAGTTCACTCAGACTCACGTCCATCCAGTCAGTGATGCCATCCAGCCATTTCATCCTTGGTAGTCCCCTTCTCCTCCTCCCTCTCAGCATCAAAGTCTTTCCCAATGAGTCAGCTC
>SJYC01140292.1:0-23217 GCA_006408675.1 Madoqua kirkii
TTGTATCAGTTGAAGTAAATAATTTGAATACAAGTTTTCCTTAAAAACTCTTTATATTTAAATATACTTTGCTTATGGTTTTACTAAAATAAAATTCTGGATTGGCAGTTTATCTTTTAGAATTTTGAAGATACTGTACCACATTTTCCTTGCTTCCACTGTTTCTGTTTCAAAGTCAGCTATTATTCTTATTGTTAGGCATTTGAAGTTTAAATGCCTTTTTTCCCCCCTTGATTTCACTTTAAATGTTCTCTTTATCTCTGGTTCTCAGTAGGCCCACACTATAATGAACTAAATGTGATTATCCTGGCTAAAGTTTTAGTTTTCTGTATTTGAGATTTGATGTCTTTTGTCAGTTTTGGAACATTTGAAGGCACTATATACTCAAATATTACTTCTTTCCTATTCACTGTCACTTCTCTCTGAGCCACTTGTCCTATTCTTCTTCATCATATCCCATTTGCCTTTTATTGTCTTTTTTTGTGTTATCCATCCTTCTTTTCTCTGTAATTCACTGTAATTTTTTCTAATTTATTTCAGTTTCACAAATCTTCCCTTCCCTATGTCTAAGTTGCTATTGAAACTGTTCACTGGATTTTTTATTTATTGTCATTTCCATTTCTAGAATTTTTACTGGCTTCTATTTTGAGGAGTCACTTTATTTTGATATAGATTCGAAGTGCAAAAGAATATAACTTGAACAGTAGAAGTCGTTTATACCTTAAATCCTTCATCTCACGATCTCTGATGGTCACAGTAATTAATTCCTTACAGATACTTCCAGATGATTCCCATGAACCTATTTTTCTCATCCTTGACCATTAACCCTGAAATTAAGGCGTCATAACCATCTTATGAACTGATTCTTATCCTATTTATTGTCATTAATTCGTCCATATTCCTTGCTGCATCCCTACTAGTTTTATCTCTTAGATTTAGAAAAAATTTCTTTCTCATATTTAAGATTTTACTTGTTTTCTTTTTTTCTTTACATTTTAACATTGGCTTTTGTTCTTCCCAGATACTCAGTTGCTTGTTCTCTCTAGGCCTCCCCACCTCCAAATACTATTACATGTTGTTATTCCAAAATGGATAAATGCATTTTGCTATAAGAATGACTCTCAAAAATCAAATTTCCGTCATAAATTATTCCTATTGCATCCACTCAGTAAACTTTCTCCTGAAGTGGAGAATTTCTGGCTAAGAGGTTTAGGAAGCAAAATGAAAACATAAGCTGAAACCAGCTATTACAATTTGGAAGCAGAACTATCATTTTTTTAAAAAATTCAGTTATCTGCTGGGTAGCCATCTGTACATCTTAATTCACATAATTAAACAAAAACATGTATTCAGTATATATTATGTTTAGGAACATTTTAAGGCCTTTAATTTTTTCTGAAAGTATGAAAACCTATTGAGCTGGCAATCATGATTCGGAATGTAAATTTCATTGTTTATTTTGGTCAACTGGAAGAACAGTCAATTTCCTCCTTTGTCTTTGTTTTTTAAAGACAGACATAGCCTCCAATCTGGAACAAAATAAAAGTGAATGTGCCAAAGCTTTTGAAGTCATTTACATATTATGAATCTGTTAGTGACAAAGTAAGCTACACAAAGCAAATTGAGGATGACTCATGTCAATCAGCAGATCTGCTATGCCAGGAAAGCACACTGTGGGGGAAACTCAGAAACATGCATTTCTCAATCTAGATTTCTAAAACAAGGGCAAAGCTTCTAATAATTAAAGCAAAAATAGAGTTATGTATACAATGACAAAGGCAAAGGGCAAAGAAAGGTCAATGATAGTTCATGTAAAAGTGCTAATAATCTTATCACGTATGAGGAAACAGTTGATTTGCATGGGAATAAAAGCTACAGTGATAAAAAAGTATAGAGAATTCTTTGGGACAAGTCATATGGTTCTAACATCACTTCTGTGGCGCTCTTCACTACCCATCTCTGAGAGGCAGAAGGAACCTGGTGGGCTGCAGTCCGTGGGGTTGCTGAGGGTCAGACATGACTGAGTGACATCACTTTCACTTTTCACTTTCATGCATTGGAGAAGGAAATGGCAACCCACTCCAGTGTTCTTGCCTGGAGAATCCCAGGGATGGGGGGCCCTGGTGGGCTGCTGTCTATGGGGTCGCACAGAGTCGAACACGACTGAAGTGACTTAGCAGCAGCAGCAGAGCATATCCAGTGTCTTCCCTGGTTGTCCGGTGGTTAGACTTTTCATTCCAATGCAGTGGGTTCTGCTTTGATCCTTAGCTGGGGAGCTAAGATTCCATATGCCTCCCGGCCAAAAAATCAGAATATAAACAACAGAAGCAATGCTGTAACAAATACAACAAAGACTTGAAAAAGTTTTTAAAAAAGATATTTAAAAACATATCCAGACACTAATCCAAGGAAAATGTGACTGTTACTATATGTGGGAAAAGGGACTTTTCAGATGCAACTAAGATATTCAAACTTGGGGTGGGGAGATTATTCTGAATTACCTCTGTGGGCCCCATTTATGTACATGAGTCCTTAAAAGCTGAGAACTATTTTTGGCTGTGGTGGGGGAGAGTGAGGGGAGATCAGTTCAGTTCAGTTCAGTTCAGTTGCTCAGCTGTATCCAACTCTTGGCAACTCAGGGAACCCCATCTGGCTTCCTTGTCCATCATCAACTCCTGAAGCTTGTTCAGACTCATGTCTATGGAGTCAAGTGGTTCCATCCAACCATCTCATCCTCTGTCGTTCCCTTTTCCTCCTCCTGCCTTCAATCTTTCCCAGCATCAGGGTCTTTTCCAATGAGTCAGTTCTTCACATCAGGTAGCCAAAGTATTATAGTTTCAGCTTCAGCATCAGTCTTTCAAATGAATATTCAGGGCTGATTTCCTCTAGGATGGACTGGTTTGATCTCCTTTCACCCCAGGAGACTCTCAAGAGTCTTCTCTAACACACTTCAAAAGCATCAGTTCTTCGGGGCTCAGCTTTCTTTATGGTCCAGTTCAGTGCTATGTAGAGCAATTCAATGCTTTGCTTCAAGTTCTAGTTCTTGTCTTTGTGGTTAGATTTTCTTTGTGGTTAGATGTTCTTCTGAGATGTAGGCAGCTGTGTAAATTCTGACAATTAAAATGAGTTAGGGAACGATTTTTCTCTAGGTCCTCTAACAGGAACACCATCCTTCTGATGCCTTGATTTTAGTGCAGGGAGATGTGTTCAGTCTAACTATAAGATAGTATATTGTGTTATTTAAAGTCACTGCATTTGTGAGAATTTCTTAGGTCAGCAATAAAAATATTAAACAATATTTAAGCCTGCTGCTGCTAAGTCACTTCAGTCGTGTCCGACTCTGTGCAACCCCATAGATGGCAGCCTACCAGGTTCCTCTGTCCCTGGGATTCTCCAGGCAAGAACATTGGAGTGGGTTGCCATTTCTTCTGCAATGCATGAAAGTAAAAAGTGAAAGTGAAGTTGCTCAGTCATATCCGACCCTCACCGACCCCATGGACCACAGCCTTCCAGGCTCTCCATCCATAGGATTTTCCAGGCAAGAGTACTAGAGTTGGGTGCCATTGCCTTCTCCAATATTTAAGTCTAGAAACTGTCTAAAGAGCCTGACATCTGTGCTAAGGTAATCTCAATAGATATATATTACTAGATACATACATGTGGTCTTGAAAACTGTATCTGAAGTTTCTTCATACTGATTCATGTGTAGATCATCTCTCAAAACTCTGTCCACTTCTTAATTCATTAATATATTTACTATTTACTTTTTTTTGTTGCTTCAAATTGTCATTCGTTGAAAAGCAGTTATGCTCTAGCCATGGGATAAGTCACCTAAATTTCTTCTCTCAAGAATATTCAGTGCTGAGACTTCCCTGGTGGTTCTATGTTTATGTGATCCCATGCAGGGGCCCCGGATTTGATCCCTGGCTGGGAAACCAGTTCCCACATGCCAAAAGTAGGAGTTTGCATGCTACAGTTAAATTTCTCACATGCTTCAATGAAGTTTGACGATCCCATGTGCTCCAAATAAGACCTGGTTCAACCATATAGATCAATAAATATTCATAAATATTATATTCAGTCTTTAGTCTTACCTAGTGAGGATTGATTCCAAAGTTAACTAGTTACTCTAACCATCTGTAGAATCAAAACATTGGTTTAACCAGTAGTCATGTTTGGACATGAGAGCTGGACCATTAAAAGACTGAGGACCAAAAAATTGATACCTTTGAATTGTGGTTCTGGAGAGACTCTTGGATAGAAAGATCAAACCAGTTAATCCTAAGGGAAATCAACCCTGAATATCCATAAGAAGGACTGATGCTAAAGCTGAAGCTCCAATATTTTGGCCACCTAATATGAAGAGCTGACTCATTGGAAAAGACCCTGATACTTGAAAGATTTAAGGCAGAAGAAGAAATAGGCAATAGGGGATAAGATTGTTGAATGGTATCACAGGCTCAAAGGACATGAGTTTGAGCAAACTCCAAGAGATGGTGAAGGACAGGGAAGCCTGGTATGCTGTAGTCCATGGGGTTACAAAGAGTTGGACATGGCTTAGCAACTGAACAACAATAAAGTTCTACTATATCTTGGCTATTATAAATACTGCTACAATGGACATTTTGCTTCCCAGCTGGCTGTAGTAGTAAAGAACCCACCTGCCAAAGCAGGAGATGTGGCTTTGATCCCTGGGTCGGGAAGATCCCCTGGAGGAGAGCATGGCAATTCACTCCAGTATTCTTGCCTAGAGAATTCCATGGACAGAGGAGCCTGGTGGGCTACAGTCCATAGGGTCACAAAGAGTTGGCCATGACTGAAGAAACTTAGCATGCCCAGTAGACACAGGGCTGCATGCATATTTTCAAATCAGTGTTTTTACTTTCTCTGGGTAGTTACCTGAAAATGGACTTGCTGAATCATACAGTAGTTTGTTATAGTATTTTTTTTTTGAGGTACCTGCATGCTGTCTTCCATTTTGGTTGCACCTATCGAATTGGTAGATTTAAATGTAGGTTGGCGCCATTGGATGTACCAGTTTATATTTTTACCAACAGTGCGTGACTGTTAACTTTTCTCCACACTCTTTCCAAAACATAATATTTGTTGCTTTTTTGATGATGATCATTCTGAAAGATATGAGGTGATATCTTACTGTGTTTAAATTTGCATTTCCTAGAAAATTAGTGCTGTTGAGAATCTTTTCATATTGGGTGTTTCCATGTCTTCTTTGGAGAAATGTCTCTACAGGTACTCTGGCTGTTTTTTAAATTAGATCTTTTTATATTGGACTATATGTTTTTTCTATAAAATTTGGCTTGAATATTAACCCCATTGGATATACCATTTGCAAATATCTTCTTTCATTCAGTAGTTTGCCTTCTCATTTTATTGTGGTTTCCTTTGTTGTGCAAGACGTTTTTTGTTTGAGGTAATCCTATTTGTTTATTTTTGCTTTTATTTCTCTTGCCTGAGCAAACAAATCCAAAAAAAAACAAGACGGATGTCAAAAACCATTGAGGTTATATTTTCTTCTAGGAGTTTTATGGTTTCAGGTCTTACATTAGGTCCTTAATCCATTTTGAGTTTATTTCATATATAAGACAATGGTCTAGTCTGATTCTTTTGTAAGTAGCTGTCCTGTTTTCCCAGAAATATTTATGGAGGAAAATAGTAGACCATAAATATGGTCTACTCCATTTTGTATTTTTGCCTCCTTTGTTTTGGATTAACTGACTACAGAAGAGTAGTTTTATTTATACGTTTTCTAATCTCTTCCATTGATCTGTGTGTCTTTTGTTTCCTTTTTATCAGGAGAACAGTGTTTTATAGTGCAGCTTGTAATCAGTGATCATGATTTCTTCAGTTTTGTTCTTTCTCAAGATGACTTTGGCTATTTGGGATCTTTTGTGGTTCCATACAAATTTTAAGATTATTTTTCTTTTCTAGTTCCATGAAAAATGCCCTGGTGTGTTGATAGGGACTGCATTTAATCCGTGGATTGTTTTGGGTCATATGAACATTTTAGTAGTAGTCATTCTTCCAGTTTATAAGCCAAGTATATCTTTTATTTGTGTCATCTTCAGTTACTTTCATCACTGTTTTATAATTTTTAGAGTATGGATCTTTCACTGCTTTGGTTAAGTGTATTCCTAGGTATTTTGTTAACTTTAGATGCAATTTCAATGGGATTATTTTTAAAATTTCTTTCTAATAGATCATTGTTAGCATATAGAAACACTATAGATTTCTGAACATTAATTTTACCCACTGTAACTTTGCTGAATTCATGTATTAGTTTTAGTAGATTTTTGGGTGTTTACATGTAGTATCGAGCCTTCTCTAAACACTAACCATTTTATTTCTTCATTTTCAATTCGGATGCTTCTTATTTTTCTTGTCTGAACGCTGTGGTTAGGATTTCCAGTATCATGTTAAATAAAGGCAGCAAGGGTGGACATCCTTGTGTTGTTCTTGTTTTTAGAGAAAAGTTTCCGCCTTTCACTATTGAGTACGATGTTGGTATGGGTTTGTTATAAATGGCCTTCATTATGTTGAGATATGTTCTTTATACCCACTTCAATAACATTTTTTTAACCATGAATATATGTTGAATATTGCTGAACACTTTTTCAGTGTCTATTAAGATGATTATGTGATTTCTCCTTCTTTTCATTCATATAGGTTAACATAGTGTATCTCATTAATTGATTTGCAAATGTTGAACCATCCTTGTAAAACTGGAATAAATCCAACTTGACTGTGGTGTTCAATTCTTCTCCTATTGTTTTTGAAACCTCTGTCTTATGTATTTTCTCTCTGATCTTTCTTATTTCCTTTCTTCTGCTGACTCTGGGATTTCTTTGTTCTTCTTTTTCTAATTCTTTCTGTCTCTAATCGGAAAAGACGCTTGGAATGATTTAGATCTACTGCCTGTTTTCATGTTGTGGCCGGGCCATGTTTACTGCAGATGTGCTGGTGTGAAGGACTGGCCGTGCTGCGGCGGCCTCTAAGCCTTGGCAGCAGTCATTGCTGGTGCTGTGCTGTGTACAGGCAGGCCCTGGGATTGAAGCTGCTTTCAGATGGTGCTGCCAGTGAAGGGTGACCGTCAAGACTGGCAGGGCAGGGGTCAGCTTTGAAGGGGCTCTGTTTGGCTAACTGAGGGTATCCACCGGGTAAAATGAAACAGTGGCCTGCTTTGGAGGGACTCTGGTGTTGCTCAGAAATTCCTGCTGGGACTAGTGGGGTGAGAGGCCACATTGGAGGGAGCCTGGTGCCAACTTAGCCTCGTTACTGGGTATGAGGGGAGCAGTAGTCTACTCTGGAGGATCTCCAGTGCTGGCTGATGGTGTCTGCTGGAACTGGGAGGGTGGCAGGCTGCTTTGGAAGGGCTCTGGTGTAGCCCCGGAGTGGCTGCCAGGTCTGGTGGGGCTTCGCTGCTGGCTGAGGATGTCTATTGGGGCTGGCAGGGTTGGGGTGCTGCTTTGGAAGATTGCCAGACGTGTTGGGTCCACAGATGAACCCAGGGTGGGACAAGCCATGCAAGTAAGTTAAATGGCAGGAGTCAGAAATGGTGCCTGTTAGTGCTGGACCAGCTAAGTAGAAGAAGAGCTATAAGAAAACTGCCCTCAAAGCGGCACCTGCCAGCCTCCTTACAGCCCTGGAGGTTCCATGGTCCCTGCTCTCTGGCACCTGAGTATTAGTCAGCGAGTCTCCTCAAGGTAAGAGATTTTGAAACATCTGCCTTGGTGCTGAAACTCCAAGAGAATGAATTTTGGTGAGCTTTCTTGAAGAGTAGTGTCTCAGCTTCCCACAGCCCTCTGGCTCTCCCAGGCATCCAGCTCCCTGGCTCTCAAAGCCAGATAGAATGGGAGCTTGTCTTCCTGGTGCAGGTCTCCTGGGCCGGGAGGCCTTGGTGTATTCAGAGCCCTCAGGTAAGACTCCCGGGCTGTGGTATTCTTCCCACTGAAGGGTCAGACCCCCAGGACTGGTCCCAACCAGAGCGCACTTCTGTTCCTCCCATCCTTCTCCATGCGGCTTTTCCTCCTTATCTTTAGCTGTGGAAAACCTTTTCTGCTAGTCTCCAGGTCATTCTCAGAGCAAGCTTCTGCATATATAGCTGTCATTTGGTGTGTCCCTTGGAGGAGGCGAGTCCAGGATCATCTTATCTGCTTTCTGTCCCAACTTCCTGAGTTCAGCATTTTTAGAGTTTACATGTAAGTGATATACAGTATTTTTCTACCTTGTCTGACTTATTTCACCTAGCATAATGTCCTCAAGTTTCACCCATGTTGTCGGAAATGTCAGGATTTTGTTCTTCCTCATGACAGAATAATACTCACTCCTATGTATGTGTGTGGGTGTATGTGTGTGTATACATGTATATATAGCTTGAGGTTGTTTTATAATAAGGCACGTGGTAAAACATGTAAATAAAAATCTTCAGTGCTTTTTTGATACATCTTAAGCGTGCAATCACTGTACTATTCTAATTAGTATATCAAGTGATCTTTCCCAATAATTGTGTTTTCTTGCCCTGGATTCTGATACTCATTTATGGTTCTGCCTTCTTGTCCAGAGGCAGCGATTTGGTTTCTGTCTCCTTGTTGGCCCCCTTTCTAGCCTTCCTGACTTGCTCTTAATCCTGCCTGATATTAAAGTGGTTACTGGCCTGATCTTGCTGCTGTTTCATGCTCTGGCCTCTTGACGCCTGCTGTTCCATTGGCCACAATGCCCTCTGCCCACTGTGTGCCCCGTCCCTTCTCTCAGGAAGGACTCATTCACCCTCTTTGGTGGAGCCCCTCAGGGTGCCCTCTGCCTTTCAGCATATGATGCTTCTTGTGCAGCCCACTGTCTAGTAGACATGCTTTAGTCTACCATCTTTCACTGTCTGAAAAGAAGCAACCGAGTAGAACAGAATGCTATTGTTTATCCCGGGGTCCATAGATTCTGCCCCTGACTCTGCTAGAGGCAGGGTGACTCCCATCTCCTATGATCTGAAGCAGTTCCTGGGGGGAGGAGCGTGTATGGAGCAGTGGGATGTAGGAGGGCCAAGGAATAGGGGGCCTTGAGGTTCCTGTCCACATTCTACCCATCACTTGCTATGAGTTTTAGGGCCACCACTTTCCCTTTCTATGAGAATGGCCCTTCTTCTCTTTCATGGACAGTTCAGTTCAGTGCAGTGCAGTCCTCAGTCGTGTCCAACTCTTTGCAATCCCGTGGACTGCAGCACGCTAGGCCTCCTTGTCCATCACCAACTCCCGAAGTTTATTCAAACTCATGTCCATTGAGTTGGTGATGAGATCCAGCCATCTCATCCTCTGTCATCTCCTTCTCTTGCCTTCAGTCTTTCCCAGCATCAGGGTCTTTTTCCAATGAGTCTGCTCTTTGCATCAGGTGGCCAGAGTATTTCATGGACAGGGAAACCGCAAAAACTCTCCTCAGTAAAGGTCTTTTGAAAGAGCAGAACCCTAAAAGTTCTGGCTTTTCTGAGATTCCTTTGGGGGTAGATTTTGTAGGAAAGACACAGAGAAGTCAGAGAAGCTTGTGAGAAGTTTATTTTAGAGACTAAAGTTAGCTAGTTGACCCCAACCAGCTTTCCTTGGAGGAAATCCCCTGCTGGCGGAATGTGCAGAGACAAAGGATTCCATTTAGATCAGACTATGGTAGGCTCTTAGTGAGAGAAAAGCGATTTGCTTTAATAGGTATCACTGCCCAGTCATCCGGGCAGATACTTAGTTGACGAATAACATCAACCACTGCTGTTACTCTTATAGTACCTGAAAGAGACAAGGCAGAACAAAGGTCATCTCTGATAACGCTCCAACCCCAAGGCCTCGACTTTTCTGCCATCACCAGGAATTTCCCCCCTGGGATTCAGTTTCCCCAAATCATTTACAAATATAGGTCTCTTATTAAATTTTCTCCCAAACCTTTCACCTTTCAAGTTGGGCAGAGTCCCCACATTCTCTCCGCCCCTTCTTCCCTCCCTTCCCCTCTGCCTTTCCTCATGGAGGTTCTGATCCATATCTGGAGCCATGTTTGTGTTTTTTCCCTCCCTGGAGGATAGTTCTTCCCTTGGTCATCTCCTGTACTTACTGTTGGTTTGCACATCCCAGAAGAATCTCTTTGGGAAATTGTTACAGAGGCAGGAGGTGAATTTATAATTAAAATTGCCTTCAATTGGAGTGTTGCTTAGAAGATAACATTTATCTGGGGAGAGAGGACCCAGTATTAGCTTGAGGATGGAAAAGTGAAAGACAAGAAAGGGTGACAGGGGAGGAGGAAGATCTACTCAGTGATTGAAAAGCAGGGGTGGGTGTGGGTCAGAGGCAGGAGGAGTGAACTATGCGATGTCCTCTAGGTCAGAGGTCTTCTGTCCTCATGTCCTCGAGTTCCTGCTTTAGCAATGCGGGTCTAGGACTTGGGAGGAAAGACGTTCACAGGGTTTACAGGGCTGGGATCAGTCATCTTGGGGCAGTTGGTCATCTGGGGAGCAGGCTGGCCTTGTTTGCCTAGTCAAAGCTGTCCAGAATTGGGCTGTGACCACAGCCTGGCTGCTTGGGCATGGAAGGCAATGCCAGGCCCTGTTGCCAGACTGTGGCTGAGCCCCAGCTATGTTCCTCTAAAACTCTGTGACTTTCGGTAATTAGTGACCTTTCATAATTAGGGTGATGTGTCTCACTCTTGTTTTCCTCAGTTGTGAGGTGAGAGCAATTACTCACCAACCCTGGCTGCTACGTGCTGTTGCTGCTAAGTCACTTCAGTCATGTCCAACTCTGTGCGACCCCATAGACGACAGCCCACCAGGCTCCCCCGTCCCTGGGATTCTCCAGGCAAGAACACTGGAGTGGGTTGCCATTTCCTTTTCCAATTCATGAAAGTGAAAAGTGAAAGTGAAGTCGCTCAGTCGTGTCCAACTCTTTGCGACCCCATGCACTGCAGCCAACCAGGCTCCTCCGTCCATGGGATTTTCCAGACAAGAGTACTGGAGTGGGGTGCCATTGCCTTCTCCTAGCAAGGGGTTCCAAATAAGATTGAGATCTTAAAGTTAGTTTTCCTTTTCTTTTTCAAGTCAAGAGTACTTTACAACTTAAGATCCCAGAGTATATGGGCTTTGTTGGTGGCTCAGTGGTAAACAATTCTCCTGCTAATTCAGAATACATGGGTCTGTCTCTGGGCCAGGAAGATCCCACATCCCACAGGGCAAACTAAGCCCATGCAGCATAGCTATTGAGCCTGTGGCTCTATAGCCCATTCTCCCCAACAAGAGAATTCACTGCAACGAGAAGCCCTTTCCCTGCAACTGGAGTGTAGCCCCTGCTCACTGCAACTAAAGAAAAGCCACACAAGGAAGACCCAGCACAGCCAAAATTAAGAAGAAGCTAAATAAACGAAGATCCCAGAGTACAGCATATGTAAGTTTCAGCGGAATCAAGGGCCTTCTGTCTAGTTAGTGTTCAGCACGGAAGTTTTATGCTGTGGTCCATAAACCCAGAAAGGTCTGCAGATAGTATTCAGAAAGTCTACCCTCACCTTGTTTAGTTTTTTTTTTATTACATTTACAACAATATATCTGCATCTATCCCCCTTAATGGATCACAGCATTGTCACGGCAGAGTCTTGTGTAACTCAATGAAGCGATGAACCACACTGTACAGGGCCACCCAAAATGGATGGGTCGTAGTGCAGAGGTCTGACAAAACGTGGTCCACTGGAGCAGGGAATGGCAATCCACTCCAGTATACTTGCTTTGAGAACCCCATGAATATTGTGAAAAGGCAAAATAATATGGCACCAGAAGACGAGCCCCCAAGGTTGGACGATGTCCAGTATGCTACTGGGGAAGAGCAGAGAAATAGCTCCAGAAAGAATGAAGAGGCTAGGCCAAAGCAGAAATGACACTCAGTTGTACTCAGCTGTAGATGTGTCTGGTGGTGAAAGCAAAGTCTGATGCTATTAAAAACTTCACTGCATAGGAACCTGAATGTTAGGTTCATGAATCAAGGCAAATTAGACATGAACAAGCAGGAGATGGCCTAAGTGAACCTTGACATCTTAGAAATCAGTGAACTAAGACAAGAATGAGTGAATTTAATTCAGATGACCATCATATCTCCTACTATGGGCAAGAATACCTTAGAAGAAATGGAATACCCCTCAGAGGCAACAAAAGAGTCTGATTCAGTGCTGGGTGCAATCTCAAAAACAAAGATGATCTCAGTTCGTTTTCAAGGCAAATTATTCAACATCACAGTAATCCAAGTTTATGTCCTAGCCACTGATGCCGAAGAAGCTGAAGTTGAAGAATTCTGTGAAGACCTACAAGACTTTCTAGATCTAACACCAAAAAATTATGTACTTTTCATAATAGGGGATTAGAATGAAAAAGTAGAAAGTCAAGGGTTATCTGGAGTAATAGGCAAGCTTGGCCTTGGAGTACAAAATGAAGCAGGTCAAAGATAGAATACACTGGTCATAACAGATACCCTTTTCCAACAACACAAAAGACAACTCTACACATGGACATCACCAGATGGTCAATACTGAAATCAGTGATTATAAGCTTTGCAGCTGAAGATGGAGAAGCTCTATCCAGTTAGCAAAAACAAGACCTAGAGCTGACTGTAGCTCAGATCATGAGCTCCCTGTTGCAAAATTCAGGCTTGAATTGAAGAAAGTAGGGAGAAACAAGAGACAGTCTAGGTATGATCTAAATGAAACCCCTTATGATTATACAGTGGAGGTGATGAATAGATTTATGGGATTAAATATGATAGCAGAGTGCCTGTAAAACTATGGACAGAGGTTCATAACATTTTACAGGAGGTGATGATGAAAACCATCCATAAGAAAAAGAAATGCAAGAATGCAGCATGGTTTTCTGAGGACGCTTTACAAATCGCTGAGAAAATAAGAGAAGCGAAAGGCAAAGGAGAAAGGGAAAGATATGCCCAACTGAATGCAGAGTTCCAGAGAATAACAAGGAACGATAAGAAAGGCTTCTTAGTGAACAATGTAAAGAAATAGGGGAAAACAACAGATTAGGAAAGACAATAGATCTCTTTAAGAAACTGGACATATCAAGGGAATATTTCATGCAAGGATGGACATGATAAAGGACAGAAATGGTAAGGACTAACAGAAATAGTAGAGATTAAGAAGAGGTGGCAAGAATACACAGAAGAAGTGTACAAAAAGGTCTTAATAACTTGATAACCATGATAGCATGGTCACTCACCTAGAGATGGATATCCTGGAGGGTGAAGTCAAGCAGGCCTTAGGAATTATTAGAGTGAACAAAGCTAGTGGAAGTGATGGAATTCCAGCTGATCCATTTAAAATCCTAAAAGATGATGCTGTTTAAGTGGTACACTCAATATGTCAGTAACTTTGGAAAACTCTACAGTGGTCACAAGACTGGAAAAGAATAGTTTTCATTCCAATCCTAAAAATGGGCAATTCAAAAGAATGTTCAAAGTACAGTACAATTGCAGTCATTTCATATGCTAGCAAAGTAATATGCAAAAGCCTTCAAGCTGGGCTTCAGTAGTATGTGAACTGAGTAATTCCAGATGCACAAGGCAGAAGAGTCAAACATCAAATTGCCACCATTTGCTGTATCATAGAAAAGCAAGGGAATTCCAAGAAAATGTCTACTTCTACTTCATTGACTACACGAGAACCTTTGACTATGGATCAAAACAAATTGTGGAAAATTCTCAAAGATATAGAAATACCAAGTCATTTAACCTGTCTCCTGAGAGACAAGAAGCAACAGTTAGAACTGAACATGGAACAACAAACTGGTTCAAAATTGAGAGAGGAGTACGTTAAGGCTATATATTGCCACTCTGCTTATTTAACATATTTAGCTACATCATGTGAAATGCTGGACTGAGAAACAATGGAAACAATGGAAGACTTTATTGTCTGGGGTTCCAGAAACACTGCAGATGGTGACTGCAGTCGTGAAATTAAAAGATGCTTGCTCCTTGGAAGGAAAGCTATGACAAACCTAGACAGCATATTAAGAAGCAGAGATGTTACTTTGATGATAAAGGTCCATATAGTCAAAGCTATGATTTTTCCAGTAGTTACGTATGGATGTAAGAGTTGGACCATAAACAAGGCTGAGCACCGTAGAAGTGATGCTTTTGAACTGTGATGTTGGAGAATACTCTTGAGAGTCCCTTGGACAGCAAGGAGATCAAACCAGTCAATCCTAAAGGAAATCAATCCTGAACATTCATTGGAAGGACTGATGCTGAAGCTGGAGCTCTAATACTTTGGCCACCTGATGTGAAGATCTGACTCATTAGAAAAGAACTTGATGCTCAGAAAAATTGAAACAGGAGAAGAAGGGGACAACAGAGGATGAGATGGTTGGATGGCATTACCAATTCAGTGGACATGAGTTTAAACAAACTCTGGGAAATGGTGAAGGACAAGGGAGGCCTGGCATGCTGCAGTCCATGGGGCAGCAAAGACTTGGACATGACTGAGTGACCTAACAACACAACAGCAACAAAATGTCATCCAGTCCCGTCACTTCATTCAAATAGAAGAAGAAAAAGTGCAAGCAGTAACAGACAACAGAGGATGAGATGGTTGGATGGCATTACCAATTCAGTGGACATGAGTTTAAACAAACTCTGGGAAATGGTGAAGGACAAGGGAGGCCTGGCATGCTGCAGTCCATGGGGCAGCAAAGACTTGGACATGACTGAGTGACCTAACAACACAACAGCAACAAAATGTCATCCAGTCCCGTCACTTCATTCAAATAGAAGAAGAAAAAGTGCAAGCAGTAACAAATTCTACTTTCTTGGGCTCTAAGATCACTAAGGATGGTGACTGCAGTTAAAAAATTAAAAGACGAAATTAAAAGATGCTTGCTCCTTGAAAGAAAAACTGTGACAAACCTACACAAATTATTAAAAAGAAGAGACATCACTTTGCCAACCTACGTCCGTATAGTTAAAGCTATTGTTTTTCCAGTAGTCATATATAGATATGAGAGTTGGACCAGTCAGTCCTAAAGGAAATCAACCCTGAATTTCGTTGAAAGGACTGATGGTGAAGCTGAAGCTCCAGTACTTTGGCCTCCTGATGCAAAGAACTGACTCAGTGGAAAAGACCCTGATTCTGGGAAAGATCAATGGCAGGAGGAGAAAGGGGCAGCATAGGATGAGACGATTAGATATCATCACCAGCACAATGGATATGAGTCTGAGCAAACTCTGGGAGATCGTGAAGGATGGGGAAGCCTGGCATGCTGCAGCTCATGCGGTCACAAAGAGTCGGACATGACTTATGAAGTGCGCGACAATGATCTTTACGAATCAGAATTTTCACTACTTGAATAACCAACACAAAAAATTCCTAGTCCCTTGGATGTCCAACAAAACAGCTGTGATTTGTTGCCAAATGGTAGTGTACAGTTTAAGATCTTTACTCAAGCTTCACGATGACAGCCACTGTATAATATAATCTCTAGAAAATAAAATGTAACTTGCTTATATTTAAGTATATTGCCTTTCAGCTAGTGTGCCCATAAAGAAACACACATATGTAGCTGTATCACAAGTTTACTTTTTAATTAATTTTATCATTTTTCTTTATTATGTCTGTTTTCCTTTGTAATCAGTACATTTTATTTACAAATTTAGAGCAATTTTCTGGTAAGAGTTCCAAGACCGGCAAAATGGTCCAGACCATGAATGTTTAAGCACTTGGTTAACCCTACGTTTTCTTCAACATTAAATTATTATATGGTGTTTATATTCAAACACATGTTTGAGGACATAATCTATTCCATTTTAAAAGTATTTATTTGGCTATACCAGATCTAAGGTGTGGCACGAGGATCTATTGTTGCAGCATGTGGAATTTAGTTCCCTGATCAGGTGCCCTGCCTTGGAAGTACAGAGTTTTAGCCATTGGACCCCCAGGGAAATCCCAAACTATTCTATACTTGTCTTTATGATCTTTAATACCTCACTTGATCAAGAATTTAGCTACATAAACATTATAATTAGTAGAAAATGAATATTAGGTTCTAGAAACATCATACCTGTAAATTAAAAAGTTTGCTTTATTTTATTGTACTAGCATTGTTCTTAAAACAATTTTATTTATCAGTGGCAAAAAATTATAGCAGGTGTCAAATTGTTGATTAAAGATTTTTTTTTACACCTGTTACATTCTCAGTGTTGGAAATGAACTTTCACGGGGTAATCTATCATCACCACTAGAAATTACCATTATCACAAAACTTTCATGCCCATCTTCACATTCTTTTTTCATCTGTGCTTTTGAAAAATAAAACACAAAATTGAAAAACTATGACTCACTCTCCCTCCCACCTCTAATTAGTATACATAGTTCATATTGTAAACAGAAAAATTGGATAAAGCAGTTGTATTACTCTTTGTCAATGATCAGTAATCTTTCTCCTATAGGTGTGGGGTCATTTCTAAATGCAGTTTAGTGAATAACAATCCTCACACTCCCAACTTTGTTTTCTATTTAGTCCCTGTCCTTAAAGTCTCTGGTGGCTCATAAGGTGAAGAATCTGCCTGCAGTGTGGGAGACCCATGTTAGATCCCTGGGTCAGAAAGATCCTCTGGAGAAGGGCATGGCAATCCACTCCATGTTGGAAATGAACTTTCACGGGGTAATCTATCATCACCACTAGAAATTACCATTATCACAAAACTTTCATGCCCATCTTCACATTCTTTTTTCATCTGTGCTTTTGAAAAATAAAACACAAAATTGAAAAACTACGACTCACTCTCCCTCCCACCTCTAATTAGTATACATAGTTCATATTGTAAACAGAAAAATTGGATAAAGCAGTTGTATTACTCTTTGTCAATGATCAGTAATCTTTCTCCTATAGGTGTGGGGTCATTTCTAAATGCAGTTTAGTGAATAACAATCCTCACACTCCCAACTTTGTTTTCTATTTAGTCCCTGTCCTTAAAGTCTCTGGTGGCTCATAAGGTGAAGAATCTGCCTGCAGTGTGGGAGACCCATGTTAGATCCCTGGGTCAGAAAGATCCTCTGGAGAAGGGCATGGCAATCCACTCCAGCATTCTTACCTGGAGAATCCCATGGACAGAGGAGCCTGGTGGGCTATGGTCCATGGGGTCGCAAGGAGTCAGACACCACTGAGACTAACACTTTCACTTTCAAATCTAATTTGCGTTCTGAAGCTGTCAGAGGTACCTGCGCTTCTTGAGAGATGTCTTTTTGGAATGAGATAGGGTAGATACATGGATCTTGGCTCTTGAGCAGAGGTGGCTAACAAGAATTGTGCGTGCGTGCAGTCACTCGGGTGTGTCCGACTCTCTGCAACCCCATGAACTGTAACCTACCAGGCTCCTCTGTCTATGGAATTTTTCAGGCAAGAATACTGGAGTGGGTTGCCATTTCCTCCTCCAGGGGGATCTTCCCAACCCAGGGATGGAACTCGCATCTCCTATGTCTCCTGCATTACTGCCACTGCTAAGTCACTTCAGTTGTGTCCGACTGTGTGACCCCATAGACAGCAGCCCACCAGGCTCCCCCGTCCCTGGGATTCTGCAGGCAAGAACACTGGAGTGGGTTGCCATTTCCTTCTCCAATGCATGAAAGTGAAAAGTGAAGTCGCTCAGTCGTATCTGACTCTTAGCGACCCCATGGACCGCAGCCTACCAGGCTCCTCCATCCATGGGATTTTTCAGGCAAGAGTACTGGAGTGGGGTGCCATTGCCTTATCCTGCATTACAGGTAGAATCTTTACCTGCTGAACACTGAGGAAGCCCCTAGGAAGGGAGGATCGTGCTTTCGTGACAACACCAGAGGAGACTGTCAGTGAGGTGGAGAAGGACACACTCTTCCTGAGGTGGGAGGGGAAGTTCTGTGGGTTCAACCTGCACAGGTCTTTCCACGGGACCCAGAGCAGTCAGACAAGAGGAAGCCTAGTGCACGTTATCCTTGGAGATCCTCTGGTCTAGGTCCTCCCTCTCACCACTGCTGAACTGGGAGAAAGGGAGAAGGGTGTGCTTTGCTTATCAGAGAGGAGAGGTTGGAACAACAGGCAACTTCTGATGAAAGAGCAGACAAAGCCAAAGAGCGGAAGAGTGAGCAGAAAGCAGGCTCTCTCAGGTCTCCCTGGGGAAGAGGGTTCACAACCTGCCGGTTGTTGGCCCCGCATCTCATTTCCCCACTTGTCTCCAGCTCCCAGATGGGGTTGTGGGTTTTCCTTCTGAGACTCTCCAGGCTCCTGTCCTTCACCTCCCCAGGGCCTGGGGAGGGACTCTCACCCGTGCTCCCCCACCTCTCACACGCTTTTCTCTCTCCCCTCTTAGCTGTGCTTCTCCCACTAGTCATGCCTTCTCTCTCCTCCCTCCCACCCTTTCTGGATTCGGTGGGGGGGGTCCCCTTCAGTTGTAAAATGACAGTAGTCATCTGCCCTGAGCCCCCATGATTATTCTGAGGCTCAAGTATCTATATAAGCATTTGAGCAGGAGGGTGGAGGTTCATTATATTATCAATTACATTATGCAGTGTTGGAGTCAGAGCTTGATATAACCGTATTCGTAATCAGGAATCAGACTTCTGCCAGGGTGGGCCTCTGCTTACCACCATGCATTCCTTCAGATCTGTGGAGACTTCAAGCACCACGGTGGACTCTTCACTCCCGTCTATTTGCAGCATCTGCAGGTCCATTTTCATCAAGTGACTGGTTCTGGGAAGAGAGAAGTGGGTCTGAGATCAGAAATTGATCCATGAGAGATGGGGCTTGCGGTCAGCAAGACCAAGGGGACCGAGAAGGTGCAGACGAAGGAGGTGATGAGAGCAGGATGCATCACTCAGCATCTGAGTCTCCTGAGAACTTTTGATTTGGGGTTGTTTTGTACAGATTAGGTCTGCTTACTAAAGCAACTTGAATTCTTTATTTTAAAGCTGAGCATCTTCTTTCCTTCCACTGGTCATCCTAGTTTGCCCCAAAGCAAGGAACTGCCTGGGATGGGGGGCTTTCTAGTGCTAAAACCAAGAAATTCCTGAGCAAACTGGGCTTGGTGGTCACCTTAGTTAGTGCAGCTTATTTCAATAACTTGCCATGTCTCAGGGCTGAATAGAGTGGCATCTGTATCTGAACTTGTCTTCACTCAGTGTTTCAGGTGCCTCCACATTATACCAGCTTCTTACAATCCTGAGTGGTTTTTTCCAGGATAGGACACCTGGTCACACTACAGAGGTCACCACCAGAATTATAATCCAGAAACTCAGCTTCCCAAACTCTTTTCCTGGAGAGAAAACTTCCAAGATTTGCTGAGTGACTCTTTTCCTCCCCAGTTCCTCCCTCCATTTCCTACCTAACTCCATTCTGCTTGCCCAGTTCTTGCTTCTGTGAAACGTGGACCTTCAAAGAACTAGCTTCTAAACCTGTGCTTCCTGATATCAGTGTTTGTGGAACAATTGGTCCTTGTCTTCATCTTTGATATTGAGAATAGGGAGAACGTATAAATTGCTGAGTCAGTGCAGTCTCATACCACAGGGCCAAGGATCTGTGACCACACCCTCTAATCCTTTCCTGAGTCCTGCCCAAAGCTATTGTTGTCCTTCCTAAAGCTATTGTTGGAACTCTCTGACCTGCTTCATCTTCTCTTCTAGGAGGGAAGGTATGAGAAGGTGGGGTTTTCCGAGCAGAATTCTAACAAAGGTATTGACTATGACAGGATGTGGATCAGAGCTTTGGCTCAGAGGTAAAGAATCCACCTTCCATGCAGAAGACTCAGGTTCAGTGCCTGGGTAGGGAAGATCCCCTGGAGAAGTAAGTGGCAATCCACTTCTGTATTCTTGCCTGGGAAATCCCATGGACAGAGGAGGCTGGCAGGCTACAGTCTATGAGGTCGCAAAAGAGACATACACAACCTAGCAGCTAAACAATAACAACAACAGTTACTTCCGCCTGTTTGAACACTGGGAGCCTTATTTCCATGGGCAACCTAGAAGCACCCAGTGAAAATGTAAGGGAAATTGATGTACTCCCTAAGAGGGGAAAAATGGAGCTAGGCATGGGGTTCATGAGAGTTCCTGGGACTAGAGTTCTGGGAACTTGATAAAGTTTTCAGGAACGGATATGCAGATTTCTAGAGCAGGAGTGGAGGAGCCCCCTCCCCACCTTTTTTTTTTTTTTTAATGAGGAGGAGAAAGTCTTGGCTCACGTGTCTTCCTGAGCTTTGGTGGTCCCCAGCTGCAGGCAAAGAATCAGAAGCAGGGCAGCAGGGCTGGCCCTGAGCAGGAGATGATGGAGAGAGTACATGCTGAATGAGACAGAACGTGATGTCCTAGAGAAGTAGGATCCCAGGTGCTCAGCACAGTCTTTATACACAGATCAAGGAAGTGGAGAGCTGCCAAGCAGATGCATGTTGTCAATCATACATTTATCCTCCCCGCTCATGATCTTTCCTTGTTGAGCTGAAGTTTGTTTGTCTATGGAAAAAGTCAACATTCATCTTGAGTGTTAAGAGTCTAGGAGAGAAATTAGATTACCCTTCCTCGTTTTCTCACTGTTAGAGATTCTCAGAAAGGCCAAGACCTCAAAAGATATACCAAACTTGCCCTAGTTGACAGAAATGTTTTCTTTCTCCTAATCTTTCCATGCCTGTCTGTCCTGCTCTACATGGTTTTAGCTTCAGTCACTGCTCCGATAGTCTCTGGAGCCAGAGAATCCAGCTACAGGAGCAGATTTCAGACCTCAGTCTGTGGCACATTTACTTGATCCCCTTATTAAGTTCAACAGGACGTGTTCAAATCCTTTCTTCAGAAACCAAGGCAATCAAGGTCTCCCCAGGGGCCAGCAAAAATCATATGGTGGGGGGAACTAGAGATGGGCTGCTCTGGATGATGGAAATCAAGGTCACAACACTGGGTAACTTGAAGATGTTTGTGATTATAGAGTCCTTCTGAATTTCAGGGTTAATGATACGTCCTACAGATGCCCAAGATCCCCAGCTGCCGCAGAGTCCCCAGGGCAGGCAGTATTTTAACTCTAGACAATTTCTGTACGTAGCTGGCA
The DNA here is from genome assembly GCA_006408675.1 of Madoqua kirkii. NCBI lineage: Eukaryota > Metazoa > Chordata > Mammalia > Artiodactyla > Bovidae > Madoqua > Madoqua kirkii. The sequence goes on from SJYC01140292.1 coordinate 21,077, forward strand.
TCCCTAAATCAGACATCTCAGCACTGAAGAGTCTGCTTATTTCACCATTGAGGTGGCCACGTTTTTACTGCTGTATTTCAGCACGAGGCACACAAGAAGACCCACAGTGGGAAGGACTGTCTCCATAGAACAGAACCCAAACAGCGTCCAGAGCTTGCTCTGGCAGGAATGAGATTTTCGCCTGGGATGAGAGGGACACTGGCTCTTGGTGGCACTGGCATTGTGATGGTTTTTATTCAGTTAAATCTATTCCTTCACCTACGATGTCATGACATTGTGGAATTTGTTCCTATCCTTTGTATGACAGATGGCAGTATGGGAAGACTTTCCCTGGCATGAAGATGAAAATCAGGGTTCTGAGAGTTGCCTACGTATAGCTCTAGAGCCGGAATTCAGATTTAAAGTCCAGGTGGATGCCTCTGTTTCTGAATATATCTTTGTGGCTTGCTCTGCCTGCTTATTGTACTCCTGCATTTCCCTACTCATTCCTCTGAACTTGACATTACTCATGTCATTCCTCACTTGTAACTCCAGCTATTATTGTGGTCACATGCTTTCTTCTTTGTTTCCATTCTGTATACCCAAGAACAATGCTTCCATTCCACCTCGCCCTGGTCACGGTGACCCTCCTTCTTCAACAATGTAATTTTCTTTGCATCTGCTCCTTCTCTTACTTGCTTGTATAAATTTCATCAGAGGGACCTGCTAGCTGAGATCAAAGAAGAATCAGGGCAAAAGAATCTAGAAAGTGTCCATTCTCATCCACAGGAAATCCAAGAACTTCTTGCTGAGGTTTAACTCTCTTTGAAGGCATAGTCACATTGTTGAGGACCTACCTCTAGCATATTTCCAACAAAGCAGTTCTCCAAAAGGGAAGCAGTTCTCCAAAAGGGAAGCAGTTCTCCAAAAGGGAAGCAGTTCTCCAAAAGGGAAGCAGTTCTCCAAAAGGGACAGCTGATGAATTAAGAGAATCTATTGACTCTGTGTTCTCCCATTGGCCGGCGTGAACGTGTGTGTGTGTTCTCAGTCGTGTCTGACTCTGGGACCCCAGGGACTTTAGTAGCCCAGCAGGCTCTTCTGTCCATGGAATTTTCCAGGCAAGAATACTGGAGTGGGTTGCCATGGGAAACTACAATATTTAGAACCTTCAGTGCACATAATGTATCTTATGTGTTGTGCTAATTTGACGGTTTATTTTGTATGTCAATTTGGCTAGACCAAAGTACCTAGTTTCGGGTTAAGTACAAGTCTCGATGTCACAGTGAAGCCTTATTTATTCTCTAAATTTAATTTTTATTTTATTTATTTTTATTTAAACTTTTAATTCTATACTGGAGTAGAGCTGATTAACAGTGTTATAATTTCAGGTGCACAGCAAAGCGACAGCATATGCACACATCGCTTCTCCCCTAAACTCCCCTGTACCCAGGCCACCACGTAACATCGAGCAGAGTTCCCTGTGCTGTACAGTAGGCCCCTGTTGGCTAGCCACTTAAAATACAGCAGTGTGTACATGTTGATCCCACACTCCCTATCCCTTCCCCCTTCATCCTGTAACCATAAGCTCCTTCTCTAAACATGTGAGTCTGTTTCTGTTTTGTAAGTTCATTTGTATCGTTTCTTTTTAGATTCTGTGTGTAAGGTATATCATACCATATTTCTTTCTCTCTGACTTACTGTGAAGCTATTTTTAAATCAGTAGACATTAGTAAAGCTAATTACCCTCTATAACGAGGGCAGGTCTCATCCAATCAGATGAAAGCCTTAAGAGAAAGGACTAAGGCCACCCAAGGAAGAGGAGATTTTACCTCTAGAATGCCTTCAGACCTGATCTGCGACATCAACTCTTTCCTGGGTCTTCAGTGTGCTGACCTGCTGCATAGATTTCAAACTGGCCAGTCTCTGCAATTGTATGAATCAAATCCTTAAAAACAAAACATAAAACTCTCCCTGTCTTTCTGACATACACACACCCACACACACCCACACACACACACAGCCCTCCATGCACCCATACACACCCCAACACACACACCCACCCACACCCACCCACACACACCCAGACACATCTCAAAACCCACCCACCCCCACACACCCACACCCACACATGCCCTCCCACACACCCCCACACACCCACACCC
>SJYC01140294.1:0-40277 GCA_006408675.1 Madoqua kirkii
GCTGATTATACAGAGTGAAGTAAGTCAGAAAGAAAAACACTAATAGAGTATACTAATGCATATATATGGAATTTAGAAAGATGATAATGATAACCCTGTATGCAAGGCAGCAAAAGAGACACAGATGTAGAGAACAGTCTTTTGGATTCTGTGGGAGAGGGAGAGGGTGGGATGATTTGGGGGAATAGCATGGAAACGTGTAATATTATATAAGAAATGAATTGCCAGTGCAGGTTCAATACAGGATGCTTGGGGCTGGTGCACTGGGTTGACCTGCAGGGATGGTACAGGGAGGGAGGTGGGAGGGAGGTTCAGGATGGGAAACACATGTACGCCCATGGTGGATTCATGTTGATGTGTGGCAGAACCAATACAATATTGTAAAGTAATTAGCCTCCAATTTAGATAAATTTAAATTAAAAAACATACACAAAAAAGAGTTTCTTTGAACTTGCAGTTCCCAAAACGTGTTCATCTTTTCCATGTACCATGGGAGTCTCGTAGTTCCTGATGAGTGTGTTGTGTGTGGAGCAAAGTGCACACAGAGGACAGAGGTGAGGACTGAGAGACAGGGCTCAAGGTGGATGGAAGGAGGAGGGTCTCTGGCACCTGTCATCGAGGGGAACCGAGTCTCTGGGGTTTGGGGGATGCCTGCTGATCTGTGGGCCAACTGTGACAGAGAGAGGGCTCTGGAGCAGTATGTCTCAGAGGTGGAGGGGCTTCCTGTCCCTCTGGAGTGGGAAAGAAATGTGTTCTAGCCCTTTTCACAACAGGGTGGGAGCCACCAGTGTGCCTTTGAGCTGAGAGTCTGAGTGGCAGTGGAGAAGTTGAGCTTGTCTGGCCTTGGTCTCAGAGCTGCAGCAGCTAGTGGACAGATGGCTGCTGAGGAATGATGAGGAGGAAGAACGGGTTTCTGCTCATCATTCAGATGCTAAACCAGGGCGTCCTCTGAAGATACACACACACACACAGTCACACACAGTCACACATAGGCACAATCATGTGGTCAGCACAGACGCACATAATCACACACAGTCATACACATACACAGTCCCCCCCACAGCCACATCTGTACACAGTCACACATATAGTCATGCACACACACATACACAGCCACCTCCACACCCACAGCCCCACACAGTCACACTTAAGCAGTCATCCCCCACCATTACACACACACAACCATACACATATGCACATAAACACACTGTCTTTCAGGTCCAGAAAAGTGTTGATCCTTTCCACGTGCCGTGGGAGTCCTGTGGTTTCTAGTGAGTGTATTGTGTCAGAGCAACGTGCACACAGAGATACAGCCACACACAAATACACTGTCTCACACACATACACACAATTAAACACATACACATGCACAGCCATACCCCCGCAATCACACTCCCACCGTCACACACGTTCAGGGAGTTGGGCGACTCTATGGAGGCAGAAGGGAGCTTCCCTTCCTTACATATTAGCATCAGCTTGACATTTTCATATGGTTGTGTCTCTGTTCCACAAAGCCACATATGAGACATGCATGTTTTAAAATATTATATTTATTTATTTTTAATTGACTGATGATTGTTTTACAATATTGTTTTGATTTCTGTCATACATCAACATGAATTAACCATAGGTGTACATATGTCCCCTCCTCCTTCTTGAATCAGACTCCCACCTCCCACCCTGAGATATGTATTTTTAAACCAGTGTTACAAGTCAGTTTACCTAAGATGACACAGGTAGGAAATGGCCAGATTAGATTACTGTCTGGGTCTCTTTAATTGCAAAAGCCAGCCTCTTCTCATTACACCATGCTGCCTCTCACAGTTTAAAATTCCAGTTTAATCTTGGTGGCCATCCTGTGTTCCCTTAGACTAAAGTCTAACCCAGCAGCTCAGCTAAGCTCATGAGGATGAGCTGGCTTTGCCCTGCGGGGTTCCCAAAAGGCTGGAAGGAAGGGATGGTTTGGAATTACCTACAGGGGACTCTTAACCTTTCAACATGCCCTGTTAGACAGATTCTGCCTCTACAGGAAAAAGCAACAATATCTTCAGGATGGCTCATGTCATGAAAATGTGCCAGGACAGGAGACAGGCTGTTCTTCCTGATTTTATACACTAAATAATGGCCTTGTGTCAAAGGTCATTTTAATCCACCTGTCTTGGCTTCCTTACCATTTTAACCACTTCAGTTGTGTGAAACCATTATTCCCAGCTTTCCATTTGCTAGCCTGGCACTGTCGCAATCCAAGCCCCTTGCCCTCCTTACCCAACCCTGTCTTCTGCCTTGTGGAATCTGTAGGGATTACAGTCAGACACTTTCTTTTAGTTTTTTTTTTTTTTTTTACTTTTTATTTTATATTGGAATATAGCTGATTAACAATGGAAGGGATAGTTAGGTAGCTTGGGATTGATGTGTACACAGTGCTATATTTAAAATGGATAACCAGCAAGGACCTAGCACAGGGAACTCTACTCAATGTTATATGGCAGCCTGGATGGGAGAGGAATTTAGGGGAGAATGGATACATGTATATGTATGGCTGGGTCTTTTTTCCGTCCTCCTTCTCCAGACCCTTTCCCTGATTAGGTCTCTGGGGCTCTGATTCCATCAGTGAAAGGTTGTTGGTCAAACTTCCCAGTGAACACGAGTTTTGATTATCTTAGTTTCACATAGAGAGAACTTACCCACACTTTCCCTTTAAATGTCTGCTTCCCTCCTCTGGATGAATTTTGAGGGAATTTGGAGAAGTAGTTAGTATGAGAGCTATGGCATTGCTACCCAATTTCTCTATTCCACCCCCACTGAGGGTGACATGTTCATCCTGTTTTCCCCAGAACTTTCTTAGTCCAGGCACTGAAAGTCTTGTGTCCTGGGAAAGCTCTTCATTCCCGAGCAAACCAGGGCAAACCCCATCCCCCTCTGTCACAGCTTCTAGCCCACTATGTCCTCTAGCTCATGGATAATTTCAAGGAACCTCAATTGGCTAAAAGTGAGGCAGTGCCAGGGAAGTGCTAAAATAATCCAGTCCCAGAATTGTTCTTTTCCTTGGGGCTGTTATCCTTTACAACTCCATTAAGGTCTTTGCTAGCATGGCCTTTCAATTTAAGATGGCAAAACTGGTCCTCTTGTTTGCTTTCCTTCTCTTTGAAATAAATGAATGGAACAACAACAACAACACACAAAAACAACCACCACCAACCAACAACAGTAACAAACACCATGGCAAAAAGAGAAGGATCACTTTATTATTAGGACTTTCTCATTTTCCCTGACATCATAAACAAAGACTTTCCCATTTCTCTAAAGAAGTCACATAGATGGCCAATAGGCCATAAAAAGATGTTCAGCATTGCTAGGGTTTAGAGAAATGCAAATCAAACCTACAATGAGATGTCACTTCACACCAGTCAGAATGGCTATCATCAAAAAATCCACAAATAAACGTTGGAGAGGGTGTGGAGTGAAAGGAACCCCTCCTACACTGCTGGTGGAAATGTCAATTGGTACAGCCACTATGGAGAACAGTATGGAAGTTCCTTAAACCAAAAATAGAGCTACCATATGACCTTGCAATCCCATTCCTGGGCATATATCCAGAGAACATGATCTGAAGGGGTACATGTACCTCAACATTCTTTGAAGCACAGTTTACATGGCCAAGATATGGAAGCAACCTAAATGTCCATTGACAGGGGAATGGATAAAGAAAATGTAATAATATTTAGCCATTAAAAAGAATGAAATAATGCCATCTGCAGCAACATGGATAGACCTAGAGAGTGTCTTACTAAATGAAGTAAGTCAAACAGAAAAGGGGAGCTATGGTATGGCATCCTTTATAGGTAGAATCTAAAAAGAAATGATACAAATTAACTTACTTCAAAACAGGTAGAGACTCACTGACTTAGAAAACAAACTTATGGTTGCTGGGGGGAGGGATAGTTAGGGGCTTTGGGAAGCTCATGTACACACTATTATATTTACAATGGATAACAAATAAGGACCTAGTGTATAGCACTAACTCTTCTCAATGTTATGTGCCAGCCTGGATGGGAGGAGCAGTTAGGGGAGAATGGATACACGTATATGTACGGTTGAATCCTTTCACTGTTCACCTGAAACTACCACAATGTCGTTAATCGGCTATGCCTCAATTGTTGTTCAGACCCTCAGTTGTGTCCGACTCTTTGGGACTCCATGGACTGCAGCATGCCAGGACTCCTTGTCTATCACTAACTGCCAGAGCTTGCTCAAACTCAGGTCCATTGAGTCAGTGATGCCATCAAACCATCCCATCCTCTGTCATCCCTTCTCCTCCTGCCTTCAATCTTTCCCAGCATCAGGGTCTTTTCCAAAGAGTCAGTTCTTCCCATCAGGTGGCCAAAGTATTGGAGTTTCAGCTTCAGCATCAGTCCTTCCAATGAATATTCAGGACTGATTTCCTTTAGGATGGATTGGTTTGACCTCCTTGCAGTCCAAGGGGCTCTCATGAGTCTTCTCCAACACTACAGTTCAAAAGCATTAATTCTTTGGTGCTCAGCTTTCTTTACAGTCTAACTCTCACATTCATACATGACTACTGGAAAAATGATGGCTTTGACTGTATGGACCTTTGTTAGCAAAGTAATGTCTCTGCTTTTTAATATGTTGTCTAGTTTAGTCATAGCTTTTCTCCCAAGGAGCAAGTGTCTTTTCATTTCATGGCTGCAGTCACCATCTGCTATGATTTTGGAACTCAAGAAAAATCAAACCATCCCATCCTCTGTCATCCCTTCTCCTCCTGCCTTCAATCTTTCCCAGCATCAGGGTCTTTTCCAAAGAGTCAGTTCTTCCCATCAGGTGGCCAAAGTATTGGAGTTTCAGCTTCAGCATCAGTCCTTCCAATGAATATTCAGGACTGATTTCCTTTAGGATGGATTGGTTTGACCTCCTTGCAATCCAAGGGGCTCTCATGAGTCTTCTCCAACACTACAGTTCAAAAGCATTAATTCTTTGGTGCTCAGCTTTCTTTACAGTCTAACTCTCACATTCATACATGACTACTGGAAAAATGATGGCTTTGACTGTATGGACTTTTGTTAGCAAAGTAATGTCTCTGCTTTTTAATATGTTGTCTAGTTTAGTCATAGCTTTTCTCCCAAGGAGCAAGTGTCTTTTCATTTCATGGCTGCAGTCACCATCTGCTATGATTTTGGAACTCAAGAAAATAAATTCTCTCACTGTTTGCATTGTTTCCTCATCTGTTTGCCATGAAGTGATGGATGCCATGATCTTCATTTTCTGAATGTTAAGTTTTAAGCCAACTTTTTCACTCTCCTCTTTCACCTTCATCAAGAGGCTCTGTAGTTCCTCTTTGATTTCTGCCATAAGGGTGCTGTTATCTGCATATCTGAGATTATTGATATTTCTCCCAGTAGTCTTATTCTAGCTTATGCTTCTTTCAGCCCAGCATTTCTCATGATGTATTCTGCATATAAGTTAAATAGCAGGGTGACAATATATAGCCTTAACATACTCATTTTCCAATTTGGAACCAGTCTGTTGTTCCATGTCCAGTTCTAACTGTTGCTTCTTGACCTGTATACAGATTTCTCAGGAGGCAGGTAAGGTGGTCTGGTTTCACATCTCTTTAAGAATTTTCCACAGTTTGTTTTGATCTACACAGTTAAAGGCTTTGGCATAGTCAGTAAAGCAGAAATAGATGTTTTTCTGGAACTCTCTTGCTCTTTTGATGATCCAATGGATGTTGACAATTTGATCTCTGGTTCATCTGCCTTTTCTAAAACCCCAATACAAAATTAAAAATTTTAAGTTTGGGAAAAAATGATTATTTATGGACATTTTCTGTCCATATACTTTCTCCTGTCTGAAGCATTCCTTTGGTGCTGACGTATCTCAGTGTCCAGACCCGACTTCATTACTGAGCTCCTGACCCTCTTTCCAGTTGCCACCCATTCACTTCCATTAATGCTGTCACTCAGTGTACCCCAAACAGGCCCTACTCCGTCTTTTTGTCTTGCTGCTAACATCATTTCTCAGCCCACCAGGTATGAAAACTAGAGCTTCTTCTTTGTATAGAAGAACAAGAGAGATAGAAAGATGGATCATAGCTGTCAGCGCACTTGGAGACCTCCCTTTACCCCCACTGACTCTTCTTGCATGTCTTTTTTGGTCACATTAGGTCACATCCTCAAAAGTTTTCACTTTAGTTACTAGACTAGCTTGTAACTGTTGTCTCTATATTCTATCTCCTCCAGTTCACAGGCTGGTTTGGGCCCACACGAGATCTTTAGAGGGCTGCAGTCTACCATGCTGTGTTACTGGACCTTCCATTCAATCCCTCTGACAGTTCTGTCTTTGACAGTGGCCCAGACTGAATTTCCGATATATTGAGTGAGGCGTAGGCAGCCTTTGAATATCACTATTCTTCTATGGACCATGGTTTTATGCTTTGTCATTTGCAGGAAAAGTACATATTAATAATTTTTTGCCCTTTCCTTGACCTTGGTTTCTGTGGTCAAGAACGTATGATTGGCTAAGTTGCCAGAACTCAGTACTGGTCACTCAATTACTAATGCTTCTAAACATCCCGAATCTCGGTAGCATGTCAGAGTCAAGTGTAGTTAGAATAGTCACCTGGAAGGGAAAGTAGGTATTCAAATCAAACTAAAACATATGCATGTTTTGAAAAATCAAATAGTGCTAAAGGAGCTGTACTGAAAAACTAAGTCTCTACCCATTTCCCTCCCACATAGCCAGTGCTGTTTCACAGAGAAAATCGCTTTTAACTTTCCTGATAATTATTTCCACACAACCTGATGGTAAGGTTACATTGCTATCAATTGATTTATCAGTTTTAAAATTTTTAATTCATTTTCTGTTGCAATAGCTGTCTATTTAATTCTTTTAGACACCACTTCTCCCTCTCATTCTCCCCTTAATTATTGCTATTTTAGTTAAACCAGTGTTCAGTGACTATATCATTATTATTATGAACATTTCATTCACTGTGGAGTTAAGTATGGTTTTATTCCTTTTCTGGTTTGGATTTTTTTTTTTTCAGAATAAAAGTAATGTTTTATTTCCATTTGCATGAACTTCTATATACCTACTTTAAATTCTTTTCTCACATGTTCACATATCAGATATCATATCATATAATCCATGGATACACTTTTTTTCTGGAGAACTGATCTTAGAATCCTGCATCTCCCTGCCTCAATCTGAACTGACTACTGTATCCAACTAGTGAGTGTTAAGTTGATGAAGGTAGTTAACTGTAAGAATGACTTTTAAGATTAATTAATAGAAAGCAAAGTAGCTAATGAGATGGATTTGATTAAGTAATGCTGCTGCTGCTAAGTCGCTTCAGTTGTGCTCGACTCTGTGCGACCCCATGGACAGCAGCCCACCAGGCTCCCCTTTCCCTAGGACTCTCCAGGCAAGAACACTGGAGTGGGTTGCCATTTCCTTCTCCAATGCATAAAAGTGAAAAGTGAAAGTGAAGTCACTCAGTCATCTCCGATTCCTAGCGACCCCATGCACTGCAGCCTACCAGGCTCCTCCGTCCATGGGATTTTCCAGGCAAGAGTACTGGAGTGGGGTACCATTGCCTTCTCCGATTGAGTACTCATAATTTTGTTCAAAGGATATATGCAGCAGTGTGCTCAGAGAAGGCAATGGCACCCCACTCCAGTACTCTTGCCTGGAAAGTCAGATGGATGGAGGAGCCTGGTAGGCTGCAGTCCATGCGGTCACTAAGAGTCAGACACAACTGAGCAACTTCACTTTCACTTTTCACTTTCCTGCATTGGAGAAGGAAATGACAACCCACTCTAGTGTTCTTGCCTGGAGAATCCCAGGGATGGGGGAGTGTGGTGGGCTGCTGTCTACGGAGTCGCACAGAGTCGGATATGACTGAAGCAACTTAGCAGCAGCACTCATAATGAAAAATAATTCAAACTATACTTAAATATTTAAAAGAATATAAGCTCAGAGCTTCACGTAATACTTCGAATTCCCTGAGGTCAGGTTCTGTGCTATAGTCTTCCTTTCTGTCTTGAGTTTTTGGTGTAGAGTAGAGCTCGGAATTCTTTTTGGAACAGATGCATATGATCATGAGACCTGGGAGAATAATAGGTCTCTGTTGAAATGTTAGGACCTGAATCATGAAAGGCACACAGCTCATTGCACTCAGCACAGGTTGTCCATCCATGAAGAATCACAACAGGTTCTGAGACCTCATTATCTTCTCCTAGCCCAGCCCTTGGCATAAATTGAAGATGACCAGTTGTATAAGGTAGAAAATAGGAGACAGAGAGGAGATCCTAATTACAGGCAGTTTCAGTTCAGTTCAGTTGTGTCTGATTCTTTGCAGCCCACTAGACTGGAGCATGCCAGGCTTCATTGTCCATCACCAACTCCCAGAGCTTACTCAAATTCATGTCCATTGAGTCGGCGATGCCATCCAACCATCTAATCCTCTGCCAGCCCCTTCTCCTCCTGCCTTCAGTCTTTCCCAGCATCAGGGTCTTTTCAAATGAGTCAGTTCTTTGCATCAGGTGGCCAAAGTATTGGAGTTTCAGCTTCAGCATCAGGCTGAACCAGGCTCTGGGGAAAGCTAAATATTATCTCAGGATATTGCCTGCGTTCAGTTCCTAGAATTACCCTGAGCATGGCCCAGCTGCGACCTTCCGGCAGAGGGAAGTGATTGCTATCTCATCTGATGAACTTCCTCAGTCTCGGGGAGATCTTGGGAAGGACAAAAGGAGAGAACAGGGTGGCGTGCTTGTCATCACAGTGGCAGCTGCCAACTCCTGGAAGTGGATAAATGACATGACCTCTGGCAAATAAAGGAATACGAGAAGGCTGAAAGGGAGAGGTGTACTGAAATAGGAGTCTTAGCTTTCCTCCATGGTGGCCAATGTTGATCTAGTGGCAGGGATGAGAACTTGAGGCAAATCTTTCTTTTCATTGAAATGTCTGAGCCCTACTTCCTGCCTTCACCATGCGGGTTCACTCCTATGGCAGGAGGTGCCTTCCCTTCCCTTTCTTCCACTAGGTGGAGAGAAGAGCAGTGAGATGAGCTGGGTCACTCCTGAAGGAAGTACACTGCCTCCTCCATAGCAAAGGCATTACATCTCTGGATGGATAGGATGATATCTAAGGAGGTGAGAAAGGAGATGTAGACAGCTTCAATTGCTCCCCATATTCCCCCTCTGACACACATTTGTGTAAGTGTTGACGATGAGTCATGAGACAGGGAGTGGGGAACAAAGTTCAAGCACACATCTGTGACTTCCTGCGTTAGCTGAGTGATCGAGTCTGATGCACCTGAGCATGGTTCTGTGCACTGGAGTTGTTAACGTAAGTCGGGGTCTTTCGGCAGAACTATGTGTCCACTCCGTTGTCTCACTTCCATTTGTTGACACTGAAAGTCCAAGACCAGAATAAATATCCGGCTGCTGGACTAAGCCAAGAAACCTTGGGACATTGGGTTAGTCCACAGTGTTGTTTTTGGATGATTCAGGAGACATGAGCCTTTGAGACAGAAATTTAACCTGTGACTGCCAGTCCTGGAATAGCCTTGACAGGACTGTGTCACGCCCCTAGTTATTGAGGAAGGCACTGTTTCTCAAACTCCTGACAGTGGCACCCCAGGAAGCATACCTGCTCCTCCCCCCATAGTATTTTTCAACCAGGCGGATGATCCAGATGGAGAGAGGGCAACCTATTTCTTTACTTTTATGATCTTTTAAGATAGAAGATGTCCCTCACTGAGCCTTGAAGGAACTGTTTCTGAGCCAAAGAGGGAGGTGAGGTCATGGGGAGGAAGGGTGCTTGTCAAGATCAGGTGACCCGGGATCCCTGCATAAGCCATGAATGGCTAATGTCACCACCTGTTAACAGAGTACAGGAAGGCCAGTGAGAGTTAGCCCATCACACACTGTCCTGTCTTCTTCATCAGCTTATTCCCTGTTTTGTAATCTGTCACATTTGTGTTTCCAAAGGGAGAGATACAGGTATGAGAAAACATGCTGTTTCCTGTCCTTGAGGTCATACTGTCTGTTTTTGACAATATGTGCCTGAGAGATTGAAGGATCAGCTGGATGTTGTCAGAGAACCCCTGGGTATGTGGCTGATGACAATGAGCAAAGCTGGAAGAACTTTATTAGTCACTGGCCCAGGAAGCTTATTATCTCCTTTCCGTCAGTGCACAAAGGTTCTGTTTCTTGATATGTGTACATAAGAAAATCAGTTGGGGAACCTTACTCCAAGACCAATTCATTACATCAGAATTTCTGGGGACAGTGCCTTGGCATCAGTATTTTAAAATACATCTTAGTACTGTTATAACATGTAGCCAGGGTTGCAAAACACTGAAATGATGGAACCCCTCAATCTGGAAATGTGAATCCAGAACAGTCAGCAAGGCACCTCAGTATTGAAAGGGAGACTATGCCTCCTTCATCCACATGAGATGCTGGGTCTTCTGGGTCATCATCACCACGTGACATCTTCATAATGTTCAGTGGATGTGTCTGAAAACAGAGTGGGCCAATTAGATTTTCTGTGTCAGGAATTGAAGGCCTCCAAATATGGATGACTTGAAAGTGAGGATTAGAGGAGGGTGCAGTGGTCGTCATGAGTTTATGGTCATGAAGATTATGAGGCTCAGAGGCAACTGGTCAGGAAAGGAAAGAGGTTGCAACAGCAGGGAGAGATGCAGAAGACTGACATGGGGGACTTAGAGAGGGAAAGATGGCCAGCCTCCAGAGATGCCTGGATTCCTCACCTTGCTGAAACCTTTCCCGAGACTGCATAGCAACCAGAAAACCCTAACTAGAACTCTGATTTAGATCCTTAGCTGAGAAACATGTCATTTTATTTTATTTTTTATTTTTGTTGTGTCTTCAAAGTCGGGCATATACCTGTCCCCGATCTCAAATGCACTACTTTTCCTCTCTGTCACTCAAACACTTTTTTCATTTTAGTGATATTCAAACTGAATATCACTTTCTGCTCGACTCCCTCAGAACAGGTTACTACCTACCCTTTGCTCACTTTTACCAAGATTTTGCTCACATCTTTATTTGTTCCACATTAAATTATAATTTTTTGTTCACTTGTCTTCTGTACTCGATTTTGAGCTCTTTGAGGATAGAGGTTATGTCTGATTTATATATTTCACCAGTATCTGATGTCCTTCTTGGCATATAGAGTTGCTGAATCGAAGTTTGTTAATTGAATATATTCTTAAAGATCAAATGGGCCTGAGTTTGTTAAACTTTCTGTCTTCTCATACACCTAGAAAAGGATTGATAGTCTTCTCAGAGCTGTAGGTCTGAAGTTTGCAAGCAATTTCCTCCATAGTTTCTTACTTAAAATATCTACTTTTAAAATCCTAAAAATTTAAAGATTTCTGCTAAAAATCTTTAGCAGAAAACAATCCTCTTCTTTCTTTAGATCTAATGCTTTTACAGAAAATTTAAATGAGAATTAAGACATAAAAATAATATTAGTTTATAAACAACACGGTTCTACTGTATAGCACAGGAAACTGTATTTGTTATCCTATGATAAATCATAACAAAAGAGATTATAAAGACAATGTATATATGTATTACTGAGTCACTTTATTATAGAAAGAAATATCAACAGCCTCAGATATGTAGATGATACCATCTTAATAGCAGAAAGTAAAGAGGAACTAAAGAGCATCTTGATGAAGGTGAAAGAGGAGAGTGAAAAAGTTGGCTTGAAACTCAACATTCAGAAAACTAAGATCATGGCATCTGGTTCCATCACTTCATGGCAAGTACATGGGGGAAAAATGGAAACAGTGCAGATGTTATTTTCTTGGGCTCCAAATCACTATGGACAGTGACTGCAGCCATGAAATTAAAAGATGCTTGCTCCTTGGAAGAAAAGCTATGACAAACCTAGACAGCATATTAAAAACCAGAGACATCACTTTACTGACAGAGGTACATATAGTCAAAACTATGATTTTTCCCATAGTCATGTATGGATGTGAGAGTTGGACTGTAAAGAAAGCTGAGTGCTGAAGAATTGATGCTTTCAAATTGTGGTGCTGGAGAAGACTCTTGAGAGTCCCTTGTACAGCAAGGAGATCAAACCAGTCAATCATAAAGTAAATTAACCCTGAATGTTCATTGGAAGGACTGAAGCTGAAGCTCTAATACTTTGGCCGCCTGATGTGAAGAGCCTGCTCATTGCAAAATACCCTGATGATGGGAAAGATCAATGGCAGGAGGAGAAGGGGATGACAGAGGATGAGAGGCTTGGATGGCATTGCTGACTCAATGGTCATGGGTTTGAGCAAACTGGGTAATGGAGAAGGACAGGAAAGCCTGGAGTGCTGCAGTCCATGGGGTTGCAAAGACTTGGACACAGTTTAGTGACTGAGCAAAGAACAACAAAAGAAATTAACACATTGTAAAACAACCATGTGAAGAGTTGAGTCATTGAAAAAGACTCTGATGCTGGGAGAGATTGGGGGCAGGAGGAGAAGGGGACGACAGAGGATGAGATGGCTGGATGCCATCACCGACTCGATGTACCTGAATTTGAGTGAACTCCAAGAGTGACGATGGACAGGGAGGCCTGATGTGCTGCAATTCATGGGGTCTCAGAGTCGGACACAACTGAGTGACTGAACTGAACTGAAAACAACTATACTTCAATTAAAAATTAAAAATAACATTAGTTTATTAAGCTTAACCTGATTTAATATTTAATGGCAATACTTAATTAGTCCTGTCTAATTCTATGTGTCTCAGAGACAGTAACCTGACAGGCTCCTCTGTCTGTGGAATTCTCCAGGTAAGAGTACTGGAGTGGCTAGTCATTTTCTTCTTCAGGGAATCTTCCCGACCTGGAGATTGAACCCATGTCTCCTGTGTCTCCTGCATTGGCAGGTGGGTTCTTTACCACCAGTGCTACCCTTTGCAAATTAATTATCTAAACAACTAAAATAAGCCAGTTAGCGTAACCACCTCAAACATGGGAAATGCAAACTTAGTGGTTACTATGGTGACATGATGACTCAAATTACATTAGTGGTTGTGTAAATACTTGACACCAGGAGCCAAAATGGATATATATATTTCATACTTACCTGAGCCAATTATAAGATATCTATGAATATATCTGGGCTTCCCAAGTGGCTCAGTGGTAAAGAATCTGTCTATCAATGCAGGAGATGTGAAAGATGCTGGTTTGATCTCTGGATCAGGAAGATCCCTGGAGCAGAAAATGGCAACCCTCTCCAGTATTCTGGCGGGGATAATGCTATGGGCAGAGGAGCCTGTGCATGACTGTCCATGGTTGCGGAGAGTTGACACGACTGAGCAACTGCACATGCCCGCAAGAGTATGTCTGGAACTCCATGGATATCATATCTTCAAGGAGTGATCTCGTTTAGTCTGTGACCCTTCGCTTATGACTTTGAATGTAATGGGGTCTCAGAGTCGGACACAACTGAGTGACTGAACTGAACTGAAAACAACTATACTTCAATTAAAAATTAAAAATAACATTAGTTTATTAAGCTTAACCTGATTTAATATTTAATGGCAATACTTAATTAGTCCTGTCTAATTCTATGTGTCTCAGAGACAGTAACCTGACAGGCTCCTCTGTCTGTGGAATTCTCCAGGTAAGAGTACTGGAGTGGCTAGTCATTTTCTTCTTCAGGGAATCTTCCCGACCTGGAGATTGAACCCATGTCTCCTGTGTCTCCTGCATTGGCAGGTGGGTTCTTTACCACCAGTGCTACCCTTTGCAAATTAATTATCTAAACAACTAAAATAAGCCAGTTAGCGTAACCACCTCAAACATGGGAAATGCAAACTTAGTGGTTACTATGGTGACATGATGACTCAAATTACATTAGTGGTTGTGTAAATACTTGACACCAGGAGCCAAAATGGATATATATATTTCATACTTACCTGAGCCAATTATAAGATATCTATGAATATATCTGGGCTTCCCAAGTGGCTCAGTGGTAAAGAATCTGTCTATCAATGCAGGAGATGTGAAAGATGCTGGTTTGATCTCTGGATCAGGAAGATCCCTGGAGCAGAAAATGGCAACCCTCTCCAGTATTCTGGCGGGGATAATGCTATGGGCAGAGGAGCCTGTGCATGACTGTCCATGGTTGCGGAGAGTTGACACGACTGAGCAACTGCACATGCCCGCAAGAGTATGTCTGGAACTCCATGGATATCATATCTTCAAGGAGTGATCTCGTTTAGTCTGTGACCCTTCACTTATGACTTTGAATGTGTTCAATAAGGAGTTACAGGTCTTGTGCCACAGGCTACTCCTGGCTAGTCAGGTAGCCTGTAATGAGCCAGTGGGAACCCACTGAATTAAGAGTATTTTTTAAAATATAGAACTTTTTTGCCTGTTAACAAGATAGATCTTTAATGCTCATTTCCCCCTCCATTCTCCCTACCTCTCCCACCAGCAGGCAGTCAGTTTAATCTGCTGTGACTGCTTTCTGTGTGTGTTCTGGAAAAACATGTCCTCCTGCTTTATGTGCAGATGCTCTTATTTATTCTCTACTGACTTTTTTGGCTGCCCTGAGTGGCACGCGAGACATGCAGGATCTTAATTCCCTGACCAGGGATCAAACCTGGGCTCTTGGCAGTGACAACATGGACTCTTAACCACTGTACCTCCAAGGAATTCTCTCTTTAATATATATATGTTTGAGATAATAGTAGAGTCACAAGAATTTATAAGCAATAGTACAGAGAATCCTGTTTACTCTTAACTCAGTTTTTCTAGATGGAAACACCTTAGAAAACGATACAGTAACCCTCTTCCCCACACCCCCAAGTACAGTTTTGCTTTTTATGATTTGTTACCCATGGTCTGTGTGGTTAACATGTTGGTCTAAAAATATTAAGTGGAAGACTCCAGAAATAAACCATTTGTAAGTTTTAAACTGTGCATTGTTCTGGGCAGCATGATGAAATTTTGACTTTAATATATATATGTTTGAGATAATAGTAGAGTCACAAGAATTTATAAGCAATAGTACAGAGAATCCTGTTTACTCTTAACTCAGTTTTTCTAGATGGAAACACCTTAGAAAACGATACAGTAACCCTCTTCCCCACACCCCCAAGTACAGTTTTGCTTTTTATGATTTGTTACCCATGGTCTGTGTGGTTAACATGTTGGTCTAAAAATATTAAGTGGAAGACTCCAGAAATAAACCATTTGTAAGTTTTAAACTGTGCATTGTTCTGGGCAGCATGATGAAATTTTGCTCTTTCTGACAAAGTGTGAACCATCCTTTTGTCCTGTGCATCGCACCCGTTGGTCGTTTAGTAGCTGACCTGGTTATCAGATTAGCTGTCATGGTATGCCAGGGCTTGTGTTCCACCCTTATGCTGTAAAAGTTGAATCCTTGTGCTCTATCCCTTGTTTTACTTCATACTGGTTGTGCCTTTTTACCTTCCTACCAGCAATGTATGAATGACCCAGTTTCATCGCATCCTCACCAGCATATAGTGTTGTCACTATTTTTATTTTAGATATTCTGATAAGGAAATCTCTGATGGGTTATATCTCATTGTGACTCTATTTTCCCAACAACGAATATTGTTGAATATCTTTTCATATGCTTTTTTCTGTCTTTATATCATTTTTGATTAAATACATTTTCATAATTTTTTAACTCTCTAATTGGATTTTTTTTGGTATTTCTATTGTTGGATTTGAGAGTTCTGTATATATTCTAGATTATAGCCTTTCTTGGGGATGTGTAGTTTACAAATATCTTTTTCTAGTCTATGGCTTAACTTTTCATCCTCTTAACAAATTCTTTTCCAGAGCAAAAGTTTAAATTTTAATGAAATCCAATTTATCCAGTTTTCTCTTTATGGATTTTATTTTTAGTGTCAAGTCTGAGGCCTCTTTATGCCTAGCCCTAGCTCCTGAAAAACTTTCTCCTATACCTTTTCTATGAGTTTTATAGTTTTATGTTTTATATATGTGTACGATCCTCTTTTAGTAAATTTTTATACAAGTTGTGGGACAAAAGAAGGCCTACTGTGATGTTAGTGTGACAAAAAAAATGCCTGAGGACTGTAAGGGATGAAAAATGACTTGGGGAGTTAGGAGACAATGGTTTATGCATAGCTTCTCTGTGGAGAGAAAAAAGTCCTTATCAGCTAGTTCTTCATTTCAGCCCCTACAAGAGGAGAGATGAGTGTGTTAGAGGAGTTGAGATCAGGGTTGAGATCTTGAACCAAAGCTGTTATTGCCTTAAATTCTTTTTATTTTATTTTTATTTTTTTAACTTTTATTTTTACTTTATTCTACTTTATAATACTGTATTGGTTTTGCCATACATTGACATGAATCAGCCACAGGTGTACACGAGCTCCCAATCCTGAAACTCCCTCCCACCTCTCAACCCACATCATCTCCCTGAATCATCCCTGTGCACCAGCCCCAAGCATCCTGTATTCTGTATCGAACATAAACTGGCGCTTCGTTTCTTACATGATAGTATACATGTTTCAATGCCATTCTCCCAAATCATCCCACCCTCTCCCTCTACCTCAGAGGCCAAAAGTCTGTTCTATATATCTGTGTCTCTTTTGTTGTCTCACATACAGAGTCATCATTACTTTCTTTCTAAATTCCATATATATGTGTCAGTATACTGTATTGGTGTTTGTCTTTCTGGCTTACTTCACTCTGTATAATCGGCTCCAGTTTCATCCATCTCATTAGAACTGATTCAAATTTATTCTTTTTAATGGCTGAGTAATACTCCACTGTGTACATGTACCACAGCTTTCTTATCCATTCATCTGCTGATGGACATCTAGGTTGTTTCCATGTCCTGTCTATTATAAACAATGCTGCAATGAACATTGTGGTCCATGTGTCTCTTTCAATTCTGGTTTCCTCAGTGTGTATGCCCAGCAGTGAGACTGCTGGTGAAAGTGTTAGTTGCCGAGTCGTGTCCGACTCTTTGCGACCCCATGGGCTGTAGCTCATCAGGCTCCTCTGTCCATGGAATTCTCCAGGCAAGACCAGGGGATCTTCCCAACCCAGGGAACAAACCTGGGTCTCCTGAATTACAGGCAGATTGTTTACCATCTGAGCCACCAAGGAAGTCCACCTTCCATTTATTTCTAAGTGTATTTCCTAAATAATGTTCAATTATTTATGAGAAAGTTACAGGCAGATATACACATTTTGTTGCCATAGGTGTTTAGCACCCCTTTGGGAAAGCATAACTTCTTGGCAGCGATTTCACTGTCAGAATGTGTAACATATGGTGATAAGGATGCTTTACTCTGTTAGAAATAGGACCATGGGCTGGTAACTGAGAGCTTAGTGAAGATCTGCAGAGGCCTGCCCCTCAGGAGGGTCTATCTATGGATTGGTTGGGATGGGGAAAAATTCTTAATAAGCACTTTATTCTCATTACAAGATAATTTAATTTTCTGGATATCTAAGAACAATACACTAGCTTCTTTATTAATTTCCATCAATTTATAATTTCCTGCTAATTGCATTTTCTTCTTTCCTCCTTCCTTCCTTGTATCACCTCTATACAATGTTAAAGTGGGTTTGACTCTTATGTAATCTAAACCTCTAAGTGTTAAATGGAGGATCAAAATGAAATGACATCAACTGTTAGGATTTTTATGATGATGGAAAGAGACTGGAAATTTTCTTATGCATGGTAGAATGTGAGGTGAGGGAAGATGTTGTGATGAAGCATTTCCAGGAGGAGGATGCAATTAAATGGTCGTTCCAAGGAAGGAAAGAACCTATGATAATAAAGAAGATAAGCTGATTGGCTTGAACAGGAATGGAGATTCTGCTGGTGACAAGGAACAGGAACATGAATGAGGGATGTTGCTGGATCAGAGACTGGTAAGGAGGCAATTATCATAGAGCGTCCACCAGAGTGAGTCTTGTAAATTTGATTTGAGGATTAATAAGAACCCCAAATCAGTTCTGAGGCAGTGATGCTGCTTCTGTGAGCTCAAGGTTGCCTCATGGATTGTGGAGGAAAGAACATCTCATGTCTCAGTCTTGGGCTTAAGCCAGCCCATGTGGGTAAAGACCCAGGGCTCCAGGGAGAAGGTGGAATTAAATGTGCTTATGTGCACAGATATCTAGATGGAAGGGTGGTCACTGGGGGAGGATTGTTACTTCAGAAGGAGTAAATATGCAAAGATGTGTTCCATCTAAGAGAGGATCGTTGCCTCCACTTGTTTCTTTAGGCTCTAAGTGTACACGAAGGGAGAGTCATTAGTGTCATGAGAGACGGAGCACAGAGACTGTACCCATTTATGGGCCCATCTCCGCCACCCCTCAACCACTGCCACTGCCCCCACCCCCTATTTCCTAAGGTAATGCTCAGCCATAAGACTTACGACTGAGCAAGGCGCATTTGTCTGAAGTGCAGCAAGTCAAGTGCTGAGACTCAGACTTTCAGAGAGAAAGAGTTTATTCACAAGGCAACCAAGAGAGGAGATGGGAAGACAAATCTGAAATCCACTTCCCGAAGGTGAGGCGCACATGGTATTTATGATTTGAGCTGAGGATGGAGCATGTGGGGAAAGGTGAGTGGAAATAAGAAATGAGTGAGATGATGGAAACCAAGCAAAGAGCTTGTGAACCCATGGCACAGAAAGCCAGACTCTTGATAGCAGGAGTTTGCAGGAAAGTAAGGACGGATATTTTATAGTTAATTTTTATTGGAGAGTAGTTGCTTTACGATGTTGTGTTAGTTTCTGCTCTACAGCAAAGAGAATCATCTGTACATATATATGTATCCCCTCTTTTCTGGATCTCCTTCCCATTTAGGTCACCACATAGCACTGAGTAGTTTCCTGTTCTATGCAGTATGCTGGTTCTCATTCGTTAACTATTTTATACCTAGTATCAATAGTGTATATATGTTAATCCCAGTCTCCCAATTCCTCCCCCTGCTTTTCTCCCTTGGTATCTCTATGTCTGTGTCTCTACTTCCACTTCGCAAATAAGATAATCTATACCATTTTTCTATATTCCATAAATATGGATTAATTTACAATACTTGTTTTTCTCTTTCTGACTTACTTCACCCTGCACGACAGTCTCTAGGTCCATTCACGTCCCTACAGATGACCCGTTTTGTTCCTTTTTATGGCTGAGTATTAGTCCATTATACATATGTAGCACACCTTCTTTATTCACGCTTCTATTGATGGACATTTAGGTTTCTTCCATGTGCTGGCTATTTTAAATAGTGCTACTGGGAACATTGGAGTGTGTTTGTCTTTTTGAATTATGATTTTCTCTGGGTATATGCCCAGGAGTGGGATTGCTGGGTCATACGGTAGTTTTATTTTTAGTTCTTTTAAGGAACCTCTAAGGAGTCGGACACGACTGAGAGACTTCACTTTCACCTTTCACTTTCATGCACTGGAGAAGGAAATGGCAACCCACTCCAGTGTTCTTGCCTGGAGAATCCCAGGGACGGGGAGCCTGGTAGGCTGCTGTCTATGGGTCGCACAGAGTCGGACATGACTGAAGCAACTTAGCAGCAGCAGCAGCATACTGTTCTCCATACAAAGTAAGGATTTTGTCATAGGGCACCAAGAGAGGGAGTGGCAGTCTCAGATTCATTCCATTTTGATCTTTGGGTCAAGAGCTTTTTAAGGGGAAGAACAAAGAAGCTGGTGATTAGTCATCATCTTACACTGTTTCTTTAACCTGTTACGTGCTTTTGGTCTGGTGGCCTCTGACCTGACGTTTGACCCTACTTAGTCTGTGAAAGTCACTTTGCCCTGAAAGCTAACCCAGAACATCACATAAACCGTGATGCTTATCAGAAATCAGTGGCTCAAGACACTCGACCTTCATTACTCCTTATTGATTAGGCAAACATGTGACCAAACAGGGCCTAGGACAAAAGGGAATAAAAGGAATGAGAGGAACAAAACCAGAAATCTGGGCATTAATCTTAATCATAAACTAGTCATAGGACTCTTTCGAAACTGCTATTCTGTACAGGTGCAAATAAGCTGCAAGCTTCCTTGTGGGGTGCATGTTCAGAAAATGATGGTGTTAACATGTTATGAGGGTGGAGTTGCTGACTCTCTTAAGTCAAAAGGTCACCAAGACGGGCTCCCAAGCATGCCCAGCTGGAGGGTCAGTGGTTCCAACCAGCTTTGGCCAGCCAAGCTTGAACTGGACAGCTGACTGCAAGTGCCAGGAAAACAACTTGGACAAACAGCTTATTGTTTAGGCTATCTGATGCCTGAAGGACATGCAAGGTTTTTGTAGCAACAGTTAAAGTGAGATTGATCAGTGAAGGCAGTTCGCAGCTCATTATTTACTAAGCAGGTTACAGTTTAATGGATCTGATAACTATCCTTGGTTTCACATTTACCTACCTACTATATATTTCCCTCCAAGAAGGCTAGAAACTGACCACGCTCTTTCTGAGCAGCCCCAAATTCAAGATTCTCTTTCAGGCAGATTTTCATCCCACCAACTTTGGTGCATTTGTCTATTGCCTGTACTTTAGAAAGGGGAAAGACATCAGCAGATGGTGTCCTTTTTCTAAAACAATGTATTATAACTCCTGATTTTTCTCCACTTTTCTTGTTTATGGTTTATCCAGCTATCCACTAAACCTCAGCAAGTGCACAAAGCTCAGAATCTTCTCACAGGCAAAGCAGCTTAAGGAAAATGCAGACAGAGTCTGCATGCACCTGAGATAAATTATAGGTGCCTCATCTTTACTAAGTATAAGCTCGAAGAGGTCACTGGGGGCTCCCTGCTTTCATTTCCCCTTTAGCGTGGCTTGGGGTCATTATTCATTTATTTATTTTTAGTTAGGACATCACTCACCCTCACGTTCAGGAAAAGCTTGTTTACCTGTTAATGTTATTTCTCTCTGCTTGTCCTTCACTCTTTTTCTAGCCTTCTCCTCCTCTTTCCAAATCCATGAGAAAAATAATGTTTTTTTTGCTGCAGCTGCAAACCCATTTGTGAGCTCTGCCCTCAGACATTTCCTTGGACTTTTGAGCAGCATCTCTTCAGAATCTGGGCACTCAGAATGGTTACTTATGTTCAATTTGCCAAATGTCTTACCTTAGCATAAATCAGGATCTCACAGGTAGTATTTCTCCATTTTTTTTTCCCCTCTTGTCCTATCTTTGGTATTTTTTTTTTCAGGATGATTATCACAGTACCTCCAGTTTATTCAGCTCTTCTTGTGGTTTTGTGTGTGTGTGTGTGTGTGTGTGTGTGTGTGTGTGTGTGATTACTTTCTAGATCCAGTTTCTTTAAACAATCCCCTGTCCCCCAAATTCTCCACCTTACCTCAGTCTTTCTCTACAACCATTTCTTTAGCCTCAGAAGGATCACTCATAGAGTTTAGATACATATAAAATATGTTGTGAACTCCTTATAAATGATTTAGGGGTTCAAAGCCCTCTCTATTTTTATTACACATTATCATTTGAACATTAAAAGTATGATAATTTTGCCCATCCACACATTTAAGTGCTCATGAACTTAATGAGGTGTTTGCAGCTCTAGCATCAACGCCATAGACTGGGCAAAAGAGTGAGAATTCTAGAAAAAGGCCATGATAAGCATTTCACAGATTCAGACTGTCATATTTCCTTTAAATTCTTCCTTTGGATTCTTTCTTCCAGAGCTTAGACACAACTTCAAGGAACTCTATCCTAGAATCAGTTTTTGCGATACAGGTACTGTTTTTTTACCCCAAAATTCTTATGTAACTTATGCAAATAGATGTTCAGTAAGCTTGGAATATGTCCCTCACAGAGCTATGGGGAACATACTCTCTAAACCAAATCTTTCAGTGGGAAGATCTATTCTAGATCAGGTTGTATTTGGTTGAAGATCAAAAAGGGTGATATAGGAGACCAAGAGAAGAGAAACTAAATGTAAAATAGAGTTTTGAATGATGGATGGAGAATAAAGAAGAAAAGGCAAGAATAGGAAGCCTTGCTGGGAATTCTAATTATCAACAATGGACTCCAAAATATGGTTCCTTTTGATGAATCAACTATTTCATTATTACCTACAACTTGAAGCTGTCTCATTGGATGTACATAGAATGTGATATCAGGTGTAACCAAACTGTATCTTCTGGATATATGTAAAAACCTAATCATGGAAAACAAAATAGTTCCTTTTGGCTCTGCCAGGAAAGTTCAAGGAATCTTGGAATAAGAGAAGTATATCACTAGGGATGTGATTGAAGAAAACTGGAGAAAGAAAATAAGTCCAGAGGAAGTTAAGTACCAGGATTGAGAACCTACTCTGTTTTTGTGATGAAATAGAGTGGGACATCCCTAAATGACTTCTCAGTGGTATCTCTGTTTCTGAGGGTGGGGCTGAGGGTGGTCTACAATCTTCGGTTGGAGGGTAGCAAGCACAGAGAAGGCTCCCCATGGGCACAACTCATGACCTTGCCTTCACTCTGCACCTTATGTCATCTTTCCATCATGGCCTTAACAGCCAACACGCCTACACTTTCCCTTCATAAAATGTTATCAAGTGCCTCCCCGCCCCACCCCCTGCCTCTTTGTTGCATGATCTCATGGAAGTGTATTCCTCTTACTTCTCCTTAGCTATGCTTTTGGTTTCTAACACTTGGGAAGTCAAGGAGTAGGTGGGGTGTTCTTTTCACAATGTTCAGTTCTGGGCACCTGCTCCTTCCTGTTGGGCTCCATCTGCGTAGCACTTCGCCCAAGTAATAGAAGTTAACACACCGCTTGGATGACAGGACTTCAGCAGTATATGAGGAGATCTGAGAACAGAATAAGCTTAGCTTAGTCACTGAATCCAATTGTGGTTCTGGCCTTTCCTGAGTTCATCTCATCACATCTTTAGTGTGATGTCTTCTTCCTTTTATACTGCTATTGATGAATTCCACCAAAAAGAGACACTCTTTGCTCTCAAACTATTTCTAGCTGATGTACCAGCTAATATACCTGGTTAGATTTTGCCTTTTAGGACTTCAAAAATGTTATTTAATTTTGTTCTTTTCTCTTATGTTTGAACATAGAATTAAACAGCTTTGGATTGTAGTGAAAAATGCCCCACTCTTACTGTGCCTAATGATTCCCAATATTGCTTTATTTGATTAATTTATAGATTGATACTTGTTTTATCATAGGCATCATCATTTTTCAGTTTTCCACATTTGATTTTTATTATTTTCCCCATTAAAATACTTAATCAATTACACAGACAAAATTGAACCATATCTAATAGGATGCTATATGAGATACTTGAAATGTTCATAGATCCATAGATATATGAACTTGGCTTTGTGAAAGGTGAGTTAGGCGTGTCCGTGTAGAGTGTGTGCAAGGTCATGTCTATAAAAGCATGAAGTACACAAATCAAAGATTACTTGTTCACTCCTCTTTGGGGGCTCAAATCCAAGTCCTATCTACTAGGTGTATCCTATAGTAAGGCTTCCTTTGTACTATCAGCAGGGAAATGAAGACACCTCTAACAGCTCCTTCATGGAGTTGTTGAGTGAATGAGATGAGACAGGGCCTGTGGGAAGCACATAGTAAAGGTGTTATTGCTGTGAGAGATCAAGAACAAGGGAAATGTATGTAATTCCCTCAGTCCTTAGGTACTGAAGGGGATGTATGTCCTTGGATTGGTGAAGAAGTCAGGGAAGCTAATCCTGCTGGTAAAGCAATACAAAATGCCTTTGTTTTTGGTATTCAGAGGAATGGAATTTCTACGGGCGTCCCTGGTGGATCAGATGGTAAACCATCTGCCTGCAGTGCAGGAGACTTGGGTTTGATCCCTGAGTTGGGAAGATCCCCTGGAGAAGGGAATGGATACTCACTCCAGTATTCTTGCCTGGAAACCCCACAGACAGAGGAATCTGGCAGGCTACAGTCCATTGGTTTGGGTATTCACAAGAATGGAATTCTACCTCCATTAAAGTGTTTCTTTGCCATATTTTTTCATTTCTCCATAAACCTACATGATATACTATAAACAGTACCTGTGTGTGTGTATATAATTACTATTTCACAGTTATAAACAGGTCCTTGATTTCTTATTTTGGTTTCACTTAATGTCTTGATTCCTTCATCTATGGATTCCTCTCCCCTCAGTACCAGCTTAGAAAAGTGCGTGTAGGACTCATCTCCCTTTCTTAAATGGGAAAATTGAGGCCCTGGGAGATGCTCTAACGATCATCCTTGGGCAAGAGAGTGAATCTCACCCAAAGCTGGACACTCAGGTCCTGGTGATTCCTCTTTTTTCTAAAAGAGGTGTTTTGACTCCTTCTACCACCTCTCTCATTCCCAGTTTATAAGAAGAGAGTGGGGTCCAGTTTTTCCTTCTTTGTTGACCAGAGATGATGATGCAGTTTCTTAGCTCATTGTCTTTTCTTCTGCGTTGTCTGTGTCTAAAGCAATTGGGGCCCTATTCTTTGTCCCTCTTTCTTACTTCCTCACCCCAGAGTGCACATCCCAGGACTGTCAGCCTGCTCTGAGACCCTTGTCCACAGGGGACGGCAGAGGGGGAGAGAAAGAGTGGTCACAAGTCCCTGGGTGGTCCCTGCCTGCTCCCTGGAGCTCACCTCTCCCCAACTGAGGATGACGCTAGGATGTGCTCCCTCCCCAGGGGTGACAGCTGCTCCTTCAGAACCCCTGTTGTGCTATGTTTGAACGTGCTGGAGCCCAGAGTCAGCACCAAGGAGAGCTGGAGGCAGCCACCTTCCCAGTGCATTCTGACTTCACTTCTTCCATCAGGAGTGTCTGCAGGGATACAGAGAGAGGGGCCCAGCAGGGTGGAATGTCTCCATCTTGATGTTGTGTCCTTTCTTTTACTGTGGATGTCTCCAGTGTGCTGGGGTTGGGACCTCTGCCTGCAGGGAGTGTGGCAGGACCTCGTGGCTCCTTTCAACTCACTGGACTTGCGCTGTTGCCCACTGGGTACAGCCACCAAGGTCAAGTCCTGCATTTGGACCTGGGTAGCAGGATGGGACCTGGCCTGGGTGAGGCCCCGCCTTCCCTCCTATCTCTGTCCTGCCCCTCTCAGAGCCTGCACAGCACTTGTCATCAAGGTTGGTTATCTCAACCTTACTTACTGTCTGTTTCCCCAATTTGCCTCTGAAGTCTGGGGTTATTTTGTTCATAACGTATGTCTGGAACCCTGATAGGATCGAGTCCAATCAGTCATTCAGTCGTATTTCCTGAATGAATGAGTGAAGGATGGGTGATTTAAGTTGCCTCTGTCCCCTTGCTATTACTGATTTGAGGTTCAGCCATGAAGGTCCTGCTGACAAGATTCCCCTCCCTTCCCTGGTCTCATCTTGCCCTTCCTCTTGGGGATAGACAAAGTCTTCTGTGCCACCCACTCCTTCTGCTCCCTCCTGAGGACCCTGGGTACAGGGAAAGCTCAGCCAAGATTCCTTCCTGATGTGTCTCTGTCCTCTTTTTGAGCTTTTTTAAAAAAATATTTTATTTTTATTTACTTATTTGGCTGCACCAGATCTTAGTTGCAACAAACAGGATCTAGCTTGTGACCAGGG
Organism: Madoqua kirkii; assembly: GCA_006408675.1. NCBI lineage: Eukaryota > Metazoa > Chordata > Mammalia > Artiodactyla > Bovidae > Madoqua > Madoqua kirkii. The sequence goes on from SJYC01140294.1 coordinate 25,610, forward strand.
ACTGAACCTGAGCCCCCTGCACTGGGAGCACAGAGTCCCAGCCACTGGGCCACCGGGGAAGTCCTTCTTTGAGCTCCTGTAGGCCTTTCGCTGTAGGGCACACCTTCCTCTTACATCATTTGACTCTGGTTCTTGCTGCTGGGTGGTTTGCTTGCTAGTGTGCCGTTTGCCTCTGTCTTCTCTCTGTCACCTGCCCCTTGCAAAGGCCCATGAATCCTAAGGAGATATTCAGGTGGTTACTCTGTCCACCCCTCTGTCCCATGGCTCATCCCCACTTTTTCATTCACCTGAGAAGCTTGACACATCCCAAGACACCGATGATCAGAATCATTGCTACAGAAACCCACGTTGGTAACACTGTCACCTTTCTCCGCATTCCCAATTATTTTTTTTTGAAAAAGTCATTTTCTGGGGTAGGAAATGGTTTCAGAAGTCAAAACACAAAAGAAGAATTCAGCCAGAAGCATTGAGAAGGTTAATGTGGCGAGAAAGACAGATCAATAGCCAGAAGGGGGCTTTCATATTGGTCCCAAGTTTCTAGGAGGTTATTCCATGGAAACAACAGGTTATTATATCTGCTCTTTGACATTTATTAGAAATCTGACCTATTAAAACCTATGGCATGAAGGATTTGGATAGAGATGAACAGAATCTCTTACCAGTGAGGAGCTTCAGCAGGAATAAGTAAGGGAAACTGAGGACACAGTGGGGACCCCAGACTCTCAAGCACAGATGATGTGCAGCTGGTCCAAAGGGTGCACTGAATGGCCAACTGAGGCCTTGGCCAGAAATAGTAAGGTGACAGCTGCTTTGATGGGGCACTATGCCACCTCCTGACTGAAGCTGAGTTGCCTGGATTACAGGAATGGGTCTGTGGGCCTGAGAGAAGGTCTGTTCTGTAGCAAAGGCTGCCACAGGGGAAGTTATAGTCTGTAGGAGACCCTGATGCAGAGAAGAGTTGATTCTGCATCCATCTGAAACTTCACCTGTGTTAATTTGGCAGCACTATAAATACAAGCTTGTAAAATTTCCTCAACAAGTGCAGTGGCTCCTGTGACATAGCCCAGGAGGCTTGTCCTGAGCTGTGGGCTCCAGGTTCCTGAGTTGGCATCTGGGGAGCCATGGCTCAGAGTGTTGAATGCACAGGAAAGGCCCGGCATGCGTTGCAGACAAAGAGGAAAGACCAGTCATCGACGCTGAGAGGGGAGGCAGGACCATAAACAGGGAGAGGGAAGTCTAAGGGTGGAAAGTCTTGGCAGGAGGAAGACAAGAGGGATTGAGGTGAGAGTGTGATAGAAAACTAATCTGAGAAGTTTGCGGCTAGAGTGAGGGGGAGTGAAGCCTGCTCCACCAAGTGGAGTGTTCCCGACTCCAGGGTCATCCCTGAATTAACTCTCACCTCTCATTTCAAGACTTCAACTATTTTAGACTGGACCGTCTCAAGATGTGATGTCATGGAAACCTATTGGGTAAGAGAGACCTTGCTCTCTGGGTGGCAGTGATAGTGAATAAAACATAAAATAGGCCCATGGGCCAAATTCCTTTCTCACTCATGCATTTATAACACCTGCTGAATGTGACACACATCAGTATGGGGCCCAGTAGGCGAGATCACAATCGGGGAAGTGGTACGTGAAGGAGCTGTGGCCTCCTAGGAGACCGACCATCATGAATTCTTCACAAGTGATGTAACTCTCTATGCTGGACCTCTCTCTGGTTCCACAATAACATGTGAGACCAAAGTGAGAATCCTTCTTCAAGAAAAGGGACACTCTCCTGTCTCCTACCCATCACTATCTCCTACTCATTACAGATGGTCAACAGCCAATCATGGGAATTTACTCTTCAGTACATTCTTTTCTTTTTTCTTTCTTTCTTTCTTTCTTTCTTTCTTTCTTTTCTTTTCTTTTTTTTTTTTTACCATTTATTAAAGAATAAATGTTTGCAGACCTAAGCAACAAATTTTGAATCCTGTGTTCAGAGATCGGTATGTTTTCAAATTCAGAAGATATCACGTACTTGGCATTTTTGTTACTATAAATAAGTGGGTACTGGAGTGAGAAGACTCTGCTTTCAAACCCCAGCTGTACTTTTATTGACTATATGATATGGAGATGGAAACTTTCACAGCCACTTTGCACTGTAGGGACCAGTGCATGGTGGGTACTCGGTGAATGAGGTCTACCCATTCACAGCCCCTGGTTCACAATGCTGTAGTCAAAAATTCCTCGGCAACCAGAAGTTCTTTTTTAATTTTTTGTCCAACTAAATTCTTGGGTTTCACTAGTGGCTCAGATTGTAAAGAATCTGCCTGCAATGTGGGAAACCTGGGTTCAGTCCCTGGGTTGGGAAGATCCCCTGGAGAAGGGAAAGGCTACCCACTCCAGTATTCTGGCCTGGAGAATCGCACGGACAGAAGAGCTTGGTGGGCTACAGTCCACGGGGTTGCAAAGAGTCAGACAACTGGGTGACCTACTTCCTTACTAACTAGAGAGTGAAACCTAATCTGAACTTAACTGGAAGGCTCTTTTTTGCCTTTCTTTATTCTGTTCAGTGTGAATATTTGTGTATTTTGCTGCAGAAATAGTAATGTATTTGATTCCAGGGTGTGCCAGACCGTTCTGGGATTGGATTCTAAAACATACTTGTTCTCACCTTATCTTTCTCTCTTTGTTTTTTAAGGATATTTTTTTCTGATGTGGGCCATTTTTAAAGTCTTTATTGAATTCATTACAATAATGCTTCCGTTTTATGTTTTGGATTTTTGGCCTTGTATGTGGGATCTTAGCCCTCCAGCCAGGGATCAAACCCACACTCCTGCATTGGAAGGGGAAGTCCCCATTTTATCTGTCTGATGAGAAATTGACAGGCCATGACCGCCCCATTACCTTCTGTTAAAGTCTAAAATGCACATATGCAAATAATCATATAAGAAAACATGGATTTCCATTTTCACAATCTTTTGCTCAGGATTAGGAATGAAAACTCAATAGATGACCTCATTCAATTGTTTAACCAAAATTTACAAAGTCCTTATATTTTGTAAGATGTGTTTCTAGGTGCTGTGAAGGCTGCAAAGATGAAAAGAGAGACCTGCTGCTGAGAAACCAGGAATTTAGTGTTTGGGATGAGGGTGGCACAAGAAAAATTATAATACGCAAGGAAAAGCATGCTGACTTCCTTGGTTGGGATTCTAGGCAGGACAGACTCACCACTGGAAGGATGGTGAAGCTTCATAAAGGTGGGGCACTTGAAATGTGGGTAGGAATGTGCCAGGTGAAGATGAAGGATGGGCTATTCTGAGCAGAGGGAGCAGTAAGGAAAAGGTGCAACAGCAGGGTAGAGTTGACTGTTTGGAGAATAGTAAGTGGTCAGCTTGGTGGAAGCACAGAGTGTGTAGTAAGAAGGTGATGAAGGTAAGGCTGGAGAGGAAGATTAGGATGGAAGAAGGCTGGGACTGCTGGGGGAGTTTGTGCTCAATTTAGCAGACAAGGGAAGGGATAGATCTTGCTTAAAAATTTTTTTTTTCTGATTGCTGAAATAATATGTGTTCAATTAAAAATAACTTGAAAAAGAAACCAAATATATTAATATATATATACACATACATATATGAAAACATTTAAATGCTCATAATCCATATCTAGAGATGGCTGTGGTTGGTATTTTATTTCACTTTTTTAATATTTTATTTAACTAGTAAATTTAATTAATTTTAATTATTGCTTATTTAATTTAGTATTTTATTTACTTATTTTTTAAACTAAAAATGCAGTGGGTGGGCTTCCTCTAGTTGCAGAGTGCTAAGATTCTCTAGTTGTATGTGCAGGCTTAGTTGCCCAATGACATGTGGGGATCTTAGTTCCCAGATAAAGGATGGAACCTGCATCCCCTGCATTGCAAGGTGGATCCTTAGCCACTGGACCACCAGGGAAGTCTCCATTGTTAATATTTTCAAATGAGTCCTTGCAGTCTTTTTTTTCTATATAAAGGTGGATAACTTAGCTATTTTGACTGATTAATTTTGAGGGTAATGTATAAATGAAACCACATTGCTTCAGATTATTTGAAAAACAGCCTCTGGACATAATACTGTAGAAAAAGAAATATAACAGCAGTATATGGATAGGTTGGATATACAGATATGTATAAATAAGAAAGTCATTAAAAATGCTGCTGTGATGATTAAGATGAAACAAATCCTTTAACCTGGACGGTGGCTATGAAAAAAGAAAGGGGACAGGATGAAAAAAAAAAATGTATTTAAAAGGAAGGTAATTCAAGTGGTTTAGAAGGAAGAAGGAAAACTCAGAAATACTTGAAACTCAGGTTTCAAGTCAGGGTGACTGGGGTTTTCGGGGGAATGGTCATGATATTAGCTCTAGGGGACAATTGTGTGTGTATTCTTTTACTCATTTTGAGTATGTGGTGGTGTGAGATGGCCAAGAACAAAAAGGCAGATTCAAGATTCATTTACATTTTCAAAATTTCTCTGGTTAAGGGTGAAGATGAGTTTTCTGAAAAAGAGACTAGAGAGACAAAAGATGGATTGGGAGAGAGATGTGGGGGCATTCATGTTTAGAAAATAGCAGAAGAACAGGAGCTAGAGAAGGAGCCAGCCAAAGAAGTCAGAATTGTCAGAGAATTGAGAGAAGAGTGGCTCTACAGTCATGGGTGGAAGCTGTTTCAAAACTGTGTGATTCACAGCCTGAAATGCCACAGAGACGGGAAGAAGGATGAGGACTAGGCACAAAGGATGAAAAGAAGTCATGTACAACGTACCAGATCCTGAGACATGGGAGTGTTAATTGCTCAGTTGAGTCTGACTCTTTGTAATTCCATGGACTGTAGTCCACCTTGCTCCTCTGTCCTTGGAATATTCTAGGCAAGAATATTGCAGTGGGTAGCCATTCCCTTATCCAAGAATCTTCATGACTCAGAGATCAAACCCAGGTCTCCTGTGTTGCAGGCAGATTCTTTACTGTTGGAGAACTCTGCTAATAGCAGGTGTTATTATATTAAATGACTATCATGTTTGGCAGTGAGGAAGGGTTTACCAGACCCAGCCAAATATCTCACACAGAGATGGAGCTTAACCAATGTGTTGAGTGAAATAATGAATGAGCAGGAGACAAAAGAGTAAGTGTTTAGGAGTTGTGGTGATGTGTATGCGTGCTGTCGTAAGTTGAGTCTGACTTTTTGTAACCCCCTGGACTGCAGGCTCCTCTGTCTGTGGCATTTTCCAGGCAAGAATACTGGATGGTACTGTGGAGGTGGCCAATTCCTAACTCTGTCCAGCAGAGCCAATCAGTGCCCCTTGGGACCTTCTGCCCTTGGGACTGCGTCTCCTGGACATTGAATTTGACTATGCATACAGGCCAGTCTGCTTGGGAAGCCAGGCCAGCCATCGGGGAGCAAGGTCAAGAGAGAGGCTGGTGGCCATTTCTCAGTAAGACTTCCTAGCATCTCACAGGCAGTCCAGAGAAGGGGCATCAGGTGCCATGAGTAACCTCAGCGTCATCAGAGAGTTGTTCTCCTAGGGTTTTCTCATCTGCACGAGTTCCAGTCCTTCCTGTTTGCCTTCATCCTATTGATAGACGCCTGACGGTTCTGGGGAATCTGGCCATTGTCACGCTCACGTGCCTGGACCCCCACCCCTGCTCACCCATGTACTTCTTCCTCTGCAATTTCTCCCTCATGGAGGTGCTGCTGGTCACCTCCACTGTGGCCCTAGGATGCTGGCTGACCTGCTGTCCCCTCGCAGGACCATGGACCCAGCTGAGTGCCTGACCCAGTCCTTCTCTTCCTTCTCCCCAGGCCCCACTGACTTCCTCTCCTCACAGTCATGGCTTTTGATCGCTCCGTTGCCATCTGCTGCCCTCTACACTACCCGACCATCATGAACAGGCCGGTCTGTGTGAAGCTGGTGGTGGTCTGTTGGGTGGTGGGGTTCCTCTCCATCATCTCCCTGACCCTTAACCCAGCTCTGGTTCTGCGTCCCCAGCATCACTGACCACCACTTCTGTGACTCCGCCCCACTGCTCGAGCGGTCCTGCTCCGACACCCAGCACGTCAAGCTCATGGACTTCTTCCTGTCCTTGCTCTTCAGAGACCAGACAAGGGCCCCTCCGCACAGCTCAGCAAGGTGGTAGCCCTGATCACTGCCGTGGTGACCCTGTCCCTCAACCCCTTCATCTTCACCTTCCAGAATGAGAAGGTCCAAAGGGTCATGGAGGACACATCTAAAAGAATCCTCCTCAGACAACCAGCCGCCCTCAGATGAGAGCAAAGAAGGGGGCTGTCCACTGCGGGTGGCACCCAGGTGCCCAGGCTGGGGCTTCTCAGCCTCCTTCCTAGTCTCTCCTGCCCCCTCCGCCCCGCTGATGTCACTGTTCACTCTCCACAGGGAGCAGATGAGTTCATGTCCACCGAAAGTCTCAAAGGCAGGCACCTGTGAGCCTGTGCTAGTTAAGGAAAGGATGATTTCAAGGCAGCTGGGGGTGAAAACAGATGTCAATTCAGATTGTAAAACTTTTTGTTTGAAGTCGCTCAGTCGTGTCCGACTCTTTTTGACCCCATGGACTATAGCCAGGTTCTTCTGTCCATGGAATTCTCCAGGCAAGAATACTGGAGTGGTTTGCCATTTCCTTCTCCAGGGGATCTTCCCAACCCAGGGATCGAACCTGGTCTCTGGCATTGCAGGCAGACTCTTTACTGTCTGAGCCACTTGGGAAGCTTCAGAATGATAGGCCAAAATACTGGAGTGTGTAGCCTTTCCCTTCTCCAGGAGATCTTCCCTACCCAGGGATCAAACCCAAGTCTCCAGCATTGAAGGGTGATTCTTCACCGACTGAGCCACAAGCAATCTCAATTCAAAGAGATAATCCAAATCAAAGTCTTCACACAGGGACTTGGAATGTAGGGAGAACTTAGTAAATAGAGCTGTTATTATGAAATGTGTTATTAAACTCTCTCTCCGAGGCCCTGCTCTTTGGTTTTGTTCGCTTTACTTTATGTTTTCTTTGTGTGCAGTCTTTTTTCAGTGTGTGTTTCTCAGGAACTGGTTTCAGAGTCTAGGCTGGGATCCTGAAAGTGCAAGGTTCTCGGAAAAGAGCAGGATGTTTTGGCATCCTCAGAACAGGAAAACTATGTGCCTTTTGCCGGGACCCCATACGGGACAGCTCCTGGGACCCCCATCTGGGACAGCTCCTGCAGCAGAAGCATCGCTCACACCCGAGTTGCCCACAGCTTCTTCCTGACCCCAGACCTCTTGACTTTTAAACAGAAATGACTCTGGGGGCCACTTTCCCATCCCTCTTGCACAGCAAGGTCATGACAGCTCCATGCTGTCCTTTAGGTTTTTTAAATTTTTTAATTCTTCCTCTCATGCAGGAAAGAGGGGATGAAAGGTGGGTTGCTGTCCCTATACTTGCTACCTCCCTCTTCTCAAGGGCTAGCTCTTCTCCTCTCCCACAGAACTGCAGATCCTACAGAACCACAGAACCCAGAGGGAGAGCCCTCTGAGGCTGGGGTTCCTGGAAGTCACCTGGCTGGGAGACTGCCAGCTGCCCTGCAGGGAAGACAGAGGTGGTAGAAGGCAGATGAGGAAGAAATGGCACAAGATGGGTGTTGTGGATAGTGAGTGGGCTGAGGGCAGATGAAGGAAGCTATCCTTGGAAAGCTCGAAGTGGTTTAGGGTATCATGGAAAGATAGTGCCAGTAGAAATGGCTTAGGCATCTGATCTCTTACACCAGACATAATCTGGACTGCCCTGGAATTTGCAAAACAGGACAAAGAGTTAGATGCTGACTTCCCCTGGCTTCTGGAGCTAGTTCTGTTCACAAGGTTCTAGAGAGGCCCTAGGCGTCATGTACAGTGGAGACAGTCACAGTGTGGGGGCCACCCCTCAAGCCCGATGTTGTGAAGAAAGGAGGAAGTGGGAGGAACAAGTGACCCAGAGTATGTGGTCTGGGGGCCTGAGCCTCCTGTTATGACCAGGAAGCTTGGTTTCCAATTCAACTATTTTTTTTTTTTTTTAAATAACTATCATAGGACCCGTTCCCATCTGTGGGCCTCTCCAAAAGGAGTGGACAGGTACTTTTAATTCTGCAGTAAAGGCCCACTGGGAAAACTTTTTTTTTTTCATTCTGAGAACTTTCTCTCCTGTAAGTCTCAAGGGACTAATTATTTACCATCCTAACAAACTTTGTGGAGAAAAAAAACCTGAAAACTAAATGGGAGGCAATTATCTCCTTCTGATATGCAAACACTTTCCTTCAACTTTTTTACTTCTCAGATAATCAGCAGACAAATCCGCTCAGGTTTTCCTCCTGAGAGACTTTTTCCTGTGACTCTCATCTCTGCACCCTCCCTCTAAAAATTTAAAACGACATCTGCACCTCTATTTCTGTTTTGCAAATAAGAGACAAAGGTGTAGAGAACAAATGTATAGAGGCCAAAGTGGGGAGAAATTGGGAGATTGGGATTGACGTATATACACTATTGATACTATGTATGAAATAGATGACTGATATAAACCTGTTATTTGCCTCTATGCTTTCTGGTGACCTAAATGGAAAGGAAATCCAGAGAAGAGGGGATATATGCATACCTATAGCTGACTTACTCTGCTGTATAGTAGAAACTAACACATGTTTTAAAGCAACTATACTACAATAAAAATTAATTTAATAAAATAATCAGTAACAAAAAAGTAAAAAAATATAACCCATAACTTGTAGCAGCCTTTTGCCCATTTTTCACAGTATTCCATAGGAATGGGCTCTGTTCCTCCACAGTAATTTCCCTGTCATAACCAGCATCTCACAGGCATGACATTCATAACAAACCTACCTGTGGTCCCTTGCTACTCACATTGTGATCCCTGGAACCACATTGGCATCTCCTGGGAGCTCTTTGGAAATGCAAAATCTGGACCCCACCCCAGACCTTCTGCACCTGAATCTGCATTTTTAACAAGACCCCTGGGTGATTCACATGCACAATAATATTTAGAGGTGCTGGTATTAATACGAGAAGATGCAGGGCATGCTGGGAATAGAAGGAAGGAGTTTGTTAGACTGAATCTTCTCCAACATGGTGTCATTTGAGTTGAGGCTTCACAAGTGCCAAGAAGAGGAAAAGTGAATCACAGAGGGGCAACCTAATAATGTAGAAAGTAACATAGAAACAAAAATGGCATATCGTGTGGGCAGCGCAAGTCTGGAGAGAATGAATGGAATTAATGAATGATCCCTGGAGAGTGGTCATGAGTATCTTCACCTCATCAAATCCAGGTCTCTTGATTGGGGGAGGGGGGGTCACAAGTGTCCTCTGAAAGATGCTTCACTCACTGAAGTCATAAGATGATGAACTTTATAATGGATATAGAGGGCGTTACTATGGAAACTTTTGCATGCTAGGGCAATTCTGCTATATTCACAAAGGTACTATTTATCTTCAGGGCTGGAATTTTATTGCCTTCAATTCTGAAAAAGACCTAAGTAAGTTCATAAAGAGTTAACTATTCCTAAAGGGCAATTCCATGAGGTTTTCTCCCATAAGATATGATGCTTGTCACTCTCAAGGGAAGGAGAGTGACAAAGATGCTGTGTTGAATAGGGAACAAGATCTAAGGGAAAACCCCAGGCAGAATGCTATGCTGATGGTCTGGAGCCCTCCTGAAAACTGATAATTAAAATTTCAGGAATTAAACATGCCTATTATTAAACATTAAATAATAGATTATGTTAGATGAAATAGATTATGTTAAAAACAAAGGTGACTAAAACTCAAAGCTCCTCATTATTTAACTGCCTTTTACTTTGTTTTACAGACAACTAAAGTTGTCTGTGTTACTTGTAATGATATGGTAGAAACACTGGCCTCCAAGCTCAGTGATGTCATCTTGATAGCTTGGAATTAGACACGACGGGAGTGAAACGACATGGAAACTGGTAAATAAATGCTGAGAGTCAGCAAATGCTGCAACTGGAGGACCAGAGATTAGTATTAACCAGCAGGCCATCGGGTCACATCACTTTTCTTCCATATGCATCAGGCATGGTTGCAAGGATCCTATTTACAACAGGAAATTTGAAGTTGAAGGAGTTGGTGGAACTAGACTGATAGAAACATGGTGCCCCGTAGGCACTGCTGAAAGTTTCCTCCTTGGCCTTAGAAAGTTTTGCACCTCATCTGACTCCTAAAATGCAGGGCCTTCATGGTATGACTGGTCACTCTAGGAATCAGGCCTGACTTTTATATGAAAATAACTTGATTCCTTTATCGTCTGCATCAAAACTTCCATATCCTTGGTTTCTTGCTCCCTAGTCCCTTCAGCTGGAAGGAATGAATCTACTTTCATTTCTCATTGGGATTTACATTTGTGACAATGTGTTCTTGTGCTAGCTTGTCAGAACCTTATATATTTCTAATGGCTGCTTACGAGGACGTTGTATCTCTGAGGCTGGAATGTTGGACACATGAAGGGAAGATGGGGGATGCATTTTAGAGTCAGGAAACCCTGCCATCGTTTTTACCTATATTTAAGTTAGCTTTAGGTGGGGAGGTGTAGATTAGGAATTTGGGACTGACCATGTAAACTCTTCTATATTTAAAACAGATAACCAACAAGGACCTGCTGCTTAGCACAGGAAATTCTGCTCAGTGTTCTATAATAACCTAAATGGGAAAAGAATTTTAAAAAGAATAGATACCTGTATGTGTATAAATGAATCACTTTGCTGTACACCTGAAATTAACTCAACATTTTTAGTCAACTATACTCCAATATAAATTTTTTTAAATTTTTTCAATATAAATTTATTTATTTTAATCAGAGGTTAATTACTTTACAATATTGTGTTGGTTTTGTCATACATCAACATGAATCTACCACAGGTGTACACATGTTCCCCATCCTGAACCTCCCACCCTCCTCCCTCCCCGTACCATCCTTCTGGGTCATCCCAGTGCACCACAAATGTATAGAACAGGCTTTTGGACTCTGTGGGAGAGGGTAAGGGTGGGATGATTTGGGAGAATGGCATTGAAACATATATAATATCATATATAAAACTAATCGCCAGGCCAGATTTGATGCATGATACTGGATGCTTGGGGCTGGTGCACTGGGACAATCCAATATAAAATTTTAAAAATCATTCATATGAAGAGACAGAAAATCTAGATGTTTATCTTACACTTTTCTCAAAAAATAACTCAAAATGGCTCAAAGACCTAAATGTAAAATGCAAAAATAAAGATTCCTAGAATACATGTATATATGTGCATATATATATGTTTAGGCAGCGTTGTGCTTAGTCACTCAGTCATGTCCAATTCTTTTCAACCCCATGGACTGTAGCCCACCAGGCTCCTCCATCCATGAGATTCTCTTGGGAAGAATACTGCAATGGGTAGGCATTACCTTCACCAGGGGATCTTCCCGACCAAGAGGGGTCTGCTGCATTGCAGGCAGATTCTTTACTGTCTGAGCCACCAGGGAAGTCCAGTGTGTGTGTGTATGTGTGTGTATGTATATATATTAGTCCAGTTTAGTCTCTTAGTTGTGTCTGACTCTTTGTGACCCCAGGGACTGCAGCATGCCAGCCTTCCCTGTCCATCACCAACTCGCAGAACTTGCTCAAACTCATCTTTATCCAGCCATCTTATCCTCTGTCATCCCTTCTCCTCCTGTCTTCAATCTTTCCCAGCATCAGGACGTTTTCCAATGAGTCAGCTCTTTGCATCAGGTGGCCAAAGTATATATATCATATATATATAAGTATAATAAGTGCATATATATATTTATAAATTAGCTCTCAATATTACAATCTTACCCTGCCTGCTGGCAATTATGTTCCAGTGTAAGCTACTACTGTGGAATGGGAAGGCTATTGCCTTCAGTGAAATGACCTTAAATCAAGTGCCTTTATGTAGACTAACAAATAGATCAATTGTTTCCATTTCCCAGGGAAAATGGTAAAGCAAAAAATTAACACTGCAATTAGACTGAATAAAATTATTTATTGTATACGTGTTTTATTTATAATTGAATATGTGTTATTTTCTTTCAAGTGTTTGTGGATTCTATTGTGGTAAATAAAATACAAAAGATTTTAAAAATGACACTGAATCTATGGTTATTTTCTAACTGTAAGTGTTCCTTTCAGGCAAGGAGTGTAAACATACAGTTACTGTTGTGACGGAGTTACTAGAAAAATTGCCATTACCTGTCTAAATTTGATGGGAACTTGATGAATACACATTAAATGAAAGGGCTAGAGGAGTCTATACTGAGGGACTTGAGATTCTGGAGATTCCAACTTTTAGTTAATCTAGCTTTGATCTGGACAGGAGAATTTCTGAGGTTGGAGGGATGGAAAAGAAGTTCAAAAACTAGACTACTGCCAGTTCTGTCATTGTTTTGACTAACTTTCTTTCACTCGGCTTCCCTGGTGGCTCAGAGGTTAAAGCGTCTGCCTCCAATGCGGGAGACCCGGGTTCGATACCTGGGTTGGGAAGATCCCCTGGAGAAGGAAATGGCAATCCACTCCAGTATTCTTGCCTGGAGAATCCCATGGACGGAGAAGCCTAGTAGGTTACAGTCCATGGGGTCTCAAAGAGTCGGACACGACTGAGCGACTTCACCTTGACCTTCACCTTCTTTCACTCAGCCATGGCTACTTTCTCCATTAGATGGTGAGAAAGCACTCCTCGCATGACTTCCCTAGTGGTCTGGTGGTTAAGAATCCACCTTGCAATTCAGGGAATGAGGGTCTGATCCCTGGTTGCACAGCTAGAACCCCACACACCTTGGACCAACTAAGCCCACACCCATCAGTACTGAAGCCCATGGGGGGCTCTGCAGGACACAAACAGAGAGTCCCTGTGCCACAGTGAAAGATCCCACATAATGCAGTGAAGATGCCACAGCTAAGACTGGACACAGCCAAATAAATAGGTAAATATTAAAAAAAAAATTTTTTTTTTAAAGAAAGTAGTGCTCAACTGCAGCCTGAGAATAGGTTTTTCTCTTCAGGTCTCTTGCAGCACTTGTTACCAGTAGGAGAACCCTTTATTAAAACGTGGTAGAATTAATGGTCCTCTCTCTCACAAATGGAGAATGCTTTGAAGTTAGAATCCACATTTCTTTGATCTTTACCAGCCAGTGAGTGGAGTACATTCCTGGTGCTGGTGATCTGTGTATTTTTACCTCATTGAATTTCTATGAGAGCAAAAACCAGGTGGGAAAAAATGCATAAAAATAGTTGATAAAGTGTGAAAAAACATGGTAACATGTTATCAGTGTAATTATCTTTAATTCATTCATCATGTTTTTATTTATGTGAATGAAAGTCTTGTCTGACCCTTTGCAACCCCACGTACTCTATCAGTTCAGTTCAGTTGCTCAGTCATGTCCAACTCTTTGCGACCTCATGAATCGCAGCACACTAGGCCTCCCTGTCCATCACCAACTCCCAGAGTTCACTCAGACTCATGTCCATCGAGTCAGTGATGCCATCCAGCCATCTCATCTTCTGTCGTCCCCTTCTCCTCCTGCCCCCAATCCCTCCCAGCATCAGAGTCTTTTCCAATGAGTCAACTTTTCGCATGAGGTGGCCAAAGTACCATATAGTCCATGGAATTCTCCAGGCTAGAATACTGGAGTGGTAGCCATTCCCTTTTCCAGGGGATCTTTCCAACCCAGGGATTGAACCCAGGTCTCCCACATTGCAGGCGGATTCTTTACCAGCTGAGCCACCAGGGAAGCCATTTACTACTTGAGGTGGTAAAAGGAGGATAATTTAGAAAAAAACAGAACAATTGTTTCAACAGCAATAGCAAACACCAGAGTCATTGCTCTGATGTATAACTGGAGGAGTCAGATTTTCCAGCAGAAGATGAAATGAGGTACCTAAAGAGATCTTCTGACTTGGGTGATAAGCATCTCAGCGAGACAGAAAAGAACTTTTCAGAAAGCCAAAGGAAGGGGCACCTCAGTTAGGAAGGGGGTCTTCTGTGGTGGCGCCGATGGACCACTAGGGACCACTCAGGGAGCCACAGCTCCAAAGCTAGCGCATCTGTGCCCACCAGAGCGGCCCAAGTCCCAGCCTCGCTCACTCCCACACAGCAGAGCTGGGCTTGACGGTCCTGGTAAACTGGTCATGTTTGTTCTCATCTTATAAGCAGGGCTAGGAGTACTCTCTGGATGAGTGAACTCACTGACGTTTACTGGGGAATGCAGTTTGGTAAATTTAACTGTTTTCACAGAAATAGCTTGGCAGAATATTTACACTGGGGCTGTTTCAGAAAATCCCAGATAGAATGAAAGCAAAGAGAATGATTCTGAGGAGAATGTACCTGAAGGATCTGGGAAATTTCACACATGGGTTGTGGGAGGGAAACGCAATGGGAGCTGACATTTCATTCCTGAGGCAATATGGAACCTAATAGGCTTTCAGGAACTTTACACACACACGTGTGTGTATGTGCATGTGAGTATAGTGACTGGACAAAAGAATTTACTGTATTCACCTCAATCATCTGCCTTCAAGCAGGTGAATGTTTCTAATCATGCAGTAGAATAGTTTATTTTTATCTTTCTGAAAGTCTCTGTTGGCATCATCAACTCAATGGACAGGAGCTGGAGCAAACTCTGGG
>SJYC01140296.1:0-22581 GCA_006408675.1 Madoqua kirkii
GGAAAAAAATTACTATGAAAAGAATAGGCTTTTCTAAAGAAAGTACATGTCCCTGCATATTGAAAACTGTTAAGTTTAACTACATAAGAGTGAAATTTTAGGTGTAAGAAATATGTAAAATTAAAAGCATGAAACAAAGCTTTTTTTTATATGAACATAAATTTCACTTATAAGTTGAGTTCACTAAAGTGAAAGTGAAGTGAAGTCTTTCTAAAGAAAGTACATGTCCCTGCATATTGAAAACTGTTAAGTTTAACTACATAAGAGTGAAATTTTAGGTGTAAGAAATATGTAAAATTAAAAGCATGAAACAAAGCTTTTTTTTATATGAACATAAATTTCACTTATAAGTTGAGTTCACTAAAGTGAAAGTGAAGTGAAGTCACTCAGTCGTGTCCGATTCTTTGTGACACCATAGACTGTAGCCTACCAGGCCCCTCTGCCCATGGGATTTTCCAGGCAATAGAACTGGAGTGGATTGCCATTTCCTTCTCCAGTGGATCTTCCCTACCCAGGGATAGAACCTGAGTCTCCACATTGCAGACAGATGCTTTACCATCTGAGCCACTAGCTCACTAAAGACCAATTTAAATTGTTTTAAAAACACTGAAAATAGATCAGCATGTTTCAAATTGAAGACTGGAAATTTAACAATACTGTTACTTTAATAGCAGTTATTTTTCAGACAATGTGCTAAAAATGTATCCGTGAAGATAGTAGACATGGTCTCTTCTCTGATAGAGTATATTCAGTTCAGTTCAGTTCAGTCGCTCAGTCGTGTCCAACTCTGTGACCCCATGGACTTCAGCACGCCAGGCTTCCCTGTCCATCACTAACACTTGGAGCTTGCTCAAACTCATGTCCATTGAGTTGGTGATACCATCCAGCCATCTCATGCTCTGTTGTCCCCTTATCCTCCACTTTCAATCTTTCCCAGCATCAGGGTCTTTTCCATGAGTCAGTTCTTTGCATCAGGTGGCCAAAGTATTACGTTACATAATAAATAAATAAACACACACACTCTTAGACAAATATATGCATCTGTTATTGTAGAGAATCATTTGAGAAACAAACTGTTAGTTTGCCTTAGGTCTGAATAGGCTCTTGGAACACTCCCTGTACTGGTGTGAAGGAGGAGATATTTGGCAGAGAGGAAGCTGAGCAGTGTAGCAACAAAGGCTTCAATCCCCCTGAGAGTTCTCGACTTAGGACAGCTCTTTAAATGTGTCCTGATTTGTGTCCCTACCTGAAACGCAGGGGCTGGGCATTTGCACTCCTGCGTCAGCAACCACTGGTTCCAGCTTCCTTAGTTTTACAGTTTTAGTTACTCAGTCTAAGTCTGTTTCAGGCACTCAGTTGTGTCTGACTCTTTTGCAACCCTATGGACCCTAGCCCACCAGCCTCCTCTCTCCATGGGATTTTCCCAGCAAGAATACTGGAGTGGGTTGTCAGTTCCTCTTCCAGGGGATCTTCCTGACCCAGGGACTGAACTCATTTCCTTGCATCTCCTGCATTGCAGATGGATTCTTTTACTGTTGAGCCACTGGGGATGGCAAATTAAGGGCAATTACTGGGGACAGTCTTGGCTTTGGGCTGGGAGAATGAGTGTCTTAGTCCTGAAGCAGATCTGGACAATGATCACAGCCATCTACTCCAAAAGTATTTGGAGAGGACTTGGCAGGAAGCCTGAACATAACTTTGAGGTATGGAAGTATCTACAAGAGGGTGATAATTAAGTGGTATTTGACTCTGGATAAGAGTCAGTTTGCACAGCTGGATAAGAGATAGGCTACACATTCTAAGAAGTGGAATAGCATGTAACATTGCCCTTGAAGAACCGAAAGAATGTCAACATTTCCAGAAGCATAGGATAAAGGTTGAATACCACCAGATGACATTATAAAAAAGCATTTCTAGGAATCTTGCAGGGCTTTATAAGACTTGGGGTTTTGACCATAAGAAACAGAAGCTTTTAATCAGAGAAGAGACCCAATCTAGTCTGTGTTTTAAAACATCTCTCAGATTGCAGAAGAAGAGAGAGAAAGAGGAAAGCAAGGATGGAATGAAAGTCATTTGTGGCAGTCAAGGAAGGACTCTCTATTCTTTCTTTAGTAGGTAAGGTTCTTACCCTTGGGTAATAATTGCATCTATTCTACTAACCAGTCCATCCTAAAGGAAATCAGTCCTGAATATTCATTGGAAAGACTGATGCTGAAACTGAAACTCCAATACTTTGGCCACCGGATGGAAAGAACTGACTCATTTGAAAAGACCCTGGTGCCGTGAAAGATTGAGGCAGGAGAAGGGGATGACAGAGCATGAGATGATTAGATGGCATTACCAACTCAATGGACCTGAGTTTAAGTAAACTCTGGCAGTTGGCAATGGACAGGGAAGCCTGGTATGCTGCAGTCCATAGGGTCGCAAAAGTCGGACACAACTGAGCAACTGAACTGAACTGAACTTGTTCAGACCAATACTTCCTAAGTTCCACTTCACTTCACAATCCAGGATGTCTGGCTCTAGATGAGTGACCACACTAATGGTTATCTAAGTCATTAAGACCTTTTTTGTACAGTTCTGTGTATTCTTGCCACCTCTTCTTAATTTCTTCTGTTTCTGTTAGGTCCTTACCATTTTTCACTTTTACTGTGCTCATTCTTACATGAAATGTACCCTTGAAGCTCCAATTTTCTTGAAGAAGTCTAGTCTTTTCCATTCTATTCTTTTCCTTTATTATTATTATTATTTGCATTGTTCATTTAAGCAGACCCTCTTGTCTCTCCTTGCATTCTCTGGAAGTCTACATTCAGTTGAATATATCTTCCCTTTCTCTATTGCTTTCACTTCTCTTCTTTCTTCAGCTGTGTCTAAGGCCTCCTCAGACAACCACTTTGCCTTCTTACATTTCTTATTCTTCGGGACGGTTTTGGTCAGTGCCTCCTGTGCAATGTGACAAACCTCCATCCGTAGTTCTTCAGGTACTCTGTCTACCAGATTTAATCCCTTTAACCTATTCATTACCTCCACTGTATAGTTATAAAGGATTTGATTTAGGTCATACCTGAGTGGTCTATTGGTTTTCCCTACCTTATTCATTTTAAGACTGAATTTTGCACTAAGGAGCTCATGTTCTGAGACATAGTCAGCTCCAGGTCTTTTTGCTGACTGTTTAGAGCTTCTCCATCTCCCCTGCAAAGAACATAATCTGATTTTAGTACTGACCATCTGGTGATGCCCATGAGTAGACTCTGTAGTTACCTTGACCACAGTGTTTTATATTCTCATAAGAAAGGTATCAAAGTCTATTCTCCAGAATTCACATCAGAACAGTATTCTCAGAGGTTTACTCTTTTCCAACCTGATGAATATGGTGCAGTTGATGATGGAGTAATGTTTGGCAAGGCACTTAATCTCTTATCCTCACCAGTTTCTCATTTGTGAAATGGGCATCGTACTACTTATCTCACAGGATACTGCCTAGGATGTGCAAGGCTTTGTGAAAATCAGGAAAAGGTCCTCTTGTTGTGTGAGTGAACTAGAACAATGGGATTCCTCTAGGAAGAAGAGACCTCATGACATGAACCTGAGAGGAAGGGGTACCTGTCTTTGGGTCTTCAGCCCTTTCTCAGCCAGCACAGTCCCACCGGGGCCCCTTTGCTGCTAGCAGATATGGGTTGGATTGAAGGCCTCACTCATCACCTTCTCTCGGGGTCCTATTCAGTACAAGTAACTCAATAGGCAAGCGGGTCTTGCCGATGCCCACTCACAGAAAGGCATCCTCACACTTACTCCTGGAAAACATACATAAGCCCATCAGCCTCTGCTGGGCAGCTCAGTTGCCCCTCTCAATTCAGAGCTGGTAGGAGGTACTGAGCGCCATCGTTTTCAGTAAACTCCTACCTCCAAAGCCCTTCCTCCAACAATGTGAAGTTTCAGTCGTTACCCTGCCAAACAGCCCTGGCCTGCAACTGCTGAGGAACTGGGGATGCAGCGGGCAGTGACTCATTTGTTATGGTTGGCCCCCAGAGAAAACCTACAGAAGGGACACTTGGATTTGAAAACAAAGACTCAGCCTGCAGGCATTATTCAGCCTGCAGTCTAGGTCTGGGAGAGGTCAGAACGGAAAGAGCTGTTTTCAGCAACCGTGAAACACAAGATGCTCCCTCCAGAACTAGTCATTTCACTCTTCTCTGTCTCTGCCACACGTGCACCTCAAAAGGGAGGGGCTAAAGCAAGGACCTGAAGTTTAGTGAAAGGAAGTTTTCCTCCTACTGATCAAAATATTTCCATATCTTTACATCACCAATATTTGCCAAGTGAGAAGGATTCCCATCTCCATATCACCCATCTAGATTCATTCTGTGGCAAAATGGATATAACATCATATGTACTGATTGGTAGCAAGGAGTCCAGGAAAATATGAAACAAACAGAGACAAAGAGGAACAGGATATCTTAAAATGTATGGCCACCTTGTCAAGCAATTTCACAAAAATACAGGAAAAGAACTAGGAAGAGCTTCTGAGGAACAAAGTGCACATCTCTGCCTTTGAATTCATTATCCATCCATCTCACCCCTCACATGCCCATTTCATTACTCCCCCAGGAAACACATGTTCAAGGTGAATTATAAACCAATATGGGTCCAATGGAACATTTATGAAAATGTATGCTTTTCTTTTTTCTAGGTCTTCCCACATTCTCAGAAAATGCTTTCTTGAATTCAAGGGGAAGCAAATAGGAACAAACACTGTGAGATTTTCATGAGTAGAGCCCAGATCTCATCTTTACGTGCCTTGTCTACTTCCATGGCCTGATCAGGTGTTGTGGATTCTATTTTATTTTCATAATGGAGACAGTGTAAAAGTAGCATTTTCTAGATAACAGACCCATCTAAAGTAAAGATCATACCATCTAAATTGAGAGAAGAATTAATCCTTGATGAGCTGACAGCAGCTTTTCACTCCATCTTGAAGAGCCTCTTTGACTTTGTCATTCCGGAGAGTGAAGATGAAAGGGTTCAGAAAAGGGGTTAACACATAAATAAACAGGGAGACTATCTTGTTGTACTCGGCTGCCTGCGTTTGCTTGGGTTTCATGTAGAGGAAGAAGCAGCTGCCATAGCCGATGACAACAAAGGTGAAGTGGGAGGCGCAGGTAGAGAAGGCTTTCCTGCGGCCAGAGGCAGTGGGGATCCTGAAGATGGTGGAGATGATGTAGGTGTAGGAGACAATTGTTGGGGCCAGAGAACCAATGATAATGAAAACGGCCATTAAAAACAGAACAAACTCTGTGAAAACAGTGTCATCACAGGACAGCTTGAGCAACTGACCTCGGTCACAATAAAAATGGTCTAAGACGTTTGATTTGCAGAAGGTAAACTGAAATGTGGCATAGACTGGCCAGATTTCAGAAAGGAACCCAAACACCCATGACCCAGTCACCACCGAGATGCAAGTTTGGCTGTTCATAATGGTATTGTATCTCAAGGGGTTACAGATAGCCACGTAACGGTCCACAGCCATCACTCCCAACAGTGCAAACTCTGTGGTCCCCAGAGCAAGGTACAGGAAGAGCTGGGCAACACATGTAGTCAGAGATATTGTCTGCATCCCAGGGAGCAGCAACCCCCATAGCATCACGGGGACGATAACAGATGTTGCCAACATTTCCACGGCAGAGAGATGACCAAGGAAGAAATACATGGGGGACTGAAGACGTTTATCAACACAGATAATCACAATGATGACGGTGTTCCCCATTACTGTCACTGAGTAGAAGAGAAAGAATACAGCAAAAAGAATGTGATGTAGCTCCTGGGATCCAGGGAACCCTAAAAGGCAGAATTCGGTGGCACTGGAGTGATTGCTCGTCATTCAGTCCTTGTTTCTGCTCCTTGGGAAACCTAGAGATCAAAAGAAAAGACATGCTGCTCCACAAGGTCTAGCTCTCGAGAGAGAAGGACAGCCTAGGATGAGGAACCGTTTCCAACCTGGGGACCAGCTGACGTGCCCCTGTGAGGATGCTCTGCACAAAGTCAGACCTAAATGTTGTCACTTCCGGTCCAGCTGAAAGTTCACTGCCTGGAATGGATGAAGATACCATTCTCTCCACTTGTGTGAACAACACCTCTCTTGTCTTTTTTCCCACTAGATGTGCATTTTCGCAGGTTAAGACCTTAAAAATTGGCCAGTTTTGATGCTGAGTCAGTCCCTTAGATCCAGGGTTTGTTCTTTCCTCTTAGCTTACCTGTAGCAGATAATATAGTGACATTCCAGAGGATGTTGAAAAGAGTGAATTTTATTCCACCCTTCATCCTGATGGATATTACAGAGACCCCCTAGGGTTCAGCAGAAGAGAGGCAGAGGGTCCCGGAGCACCATCTCTGCTTTCCCCAGATTTTAAGATCTCTATGTTACAAATCAGGTAGTATTCCAAATGGAAACTCTGGAGCTTGGGATGACTGCCCTTTGCAGATTCAGTCTTCTCTTACACCATTCCTGCCCCTGCAAAAGTCTTAACAGGAAAGAAAGATTTTACCTGACTTTGACAAGTTTAGGTCCAAGGTGCTCAGTTACTCAGGTTGCCTGGATGTCTGCCCCTCACTTTGTCTATCCCACCATGCTAATTTCAACTCCTCGGGGAGGACTCTTTCCATTCACCTTCTCTAAAATATGAAAGACCTGTTCATTTCTGACAGTTAGCTTTCTTCATAGCACTTCATAGCACTGTCTGACATGATGTTATACACTCAATTTCTTACTTCACTCCTTCATTTAACATTAAACCAACGCTGCAGTGAACACAGCAAACTAAAAATCCCTGTATGTGGTGCTTATATTCAAGGAGAGAATGGAAGCTATTCCATAAACAGGTGTATAAAACAATTCATCCATCATGCAATAAAAAATGAAACGAAGAAGCAGGAGAGGAAATTCATTTATTTTGTTGAACTATGATACTGGAATGTAGACTCCAAAGAGGCAAGGAAATGTCCTCTGTATATATTATAGGTACATACATACATATAAACATTCTGGAGCCAAATAAATGCTGAAAAGTTTTGACAAATAATGAGTGAATGGACACAGTCTTCATGACTGAATACCACATGGTCCTGGCCAGGTAGTAAGGCCGCAGCTCTGAGATCCTACTGTTCTCAGAATGCCTTTGTTCCTCACATTACTTTTCCCTTTCCTTGCATCCCTTCCAGAGATTTCCCCAATACTTCTGTAAATCTTTCACTGATGGGAATCCGGTCTTCAAAGACAGAACCACTGGGAGATCTCAGGGGTCTGCTTCTCCCCAGTTTTCCGTAACCACCACTAGATGAAGAAACACGAGAGAGGAGCCTGCTGACTGACATCAGGAGCTGCGCCTGCGGGAGCACCGGTCAGAGAAGAGCTGACTCTGCTCTCCACTCTGCAGCTGCTCCCCGGCCCAGCCTCCAGACTCTCGGCGTCCTCCTCTAGAAGGCAGCCAAGCCGGAACTCCCTGTCCTCACCCTCTCCCACACTTCCCTTTGTACAGGGGAACCCCGAGGAGACACTCACCTCAATGCACGGGCTCCTCTGCCACTTGCGATGCTCTCTGGGGCTGGGGCAGGGCTATTCCTGTCTGGCTACTGCTGAGCTGAGCACAGGAGTCAGAGCTACTTGGTGCTGCCTCCATGCATGGTGAAGAAGGAAACTGTCCTCAGGGAGGAGTTAGGAAAAACACCCAGAAATAACAGTGTTGTGGGGAGCAAAGGGTCTATCTCTCTCTTTCATTTTGCTCTCCTACTTTCCTCTTTCCCAAGGGGACTTAATCACTGAGGACCCTGCTCTTAATTAGCTCAGGCATCCAGTCTCGGGAAAGCGTAACAAACTTTTAGTCCTTCCAATCCCTGAGCAATTACATTTCACAACTTTTTCAGCTTTTTGTTCAATGGGAAACCTAAAAGCTCACCAGAAGCTCAATACCAAGGCTGCCTTCAAAAATGCCCGAAGTCTAGGTTCCCAGAAGATGTCTCAGACTATGAGGTCATGCCTTCTGCTCCGTGTCCTAAGCTCTTCCCAGGATTCTCATAGATAATTGGAGTCAAAATAAGCTCCCTCTTCATCCAGCTATAGGAAGCTCCAACAATTGACTCAAAAATATATCCCAATGTATAAGGAAAGCCTGCATTTGGATCTCAAAGCTTCACTTCAGCAATCCCCCCCCTCCCCCCGCTAAGTTTTAATTCTCCTTGGCCCATTATACAAAGGCTCCTGATAATAACCCTGTAGACCCCTGGAAATCCCGTGAAGAAGTTCCACCCCTAAATCCAGCTCTGTTCTCCTCTCCTGTCTCTGTGTCCACTGTTCTCATACCTCTGCACCTATTAGCACTCAGGCAAGATGCTTGCAGACATTCATCACCATGGCATGTCCCTAACCTCCAGCTGGGCACTTCTGTGTAGGAAGAGCTTGAGGACAGTCTAATGGAGGCAGTTTTGTTTACAACCTGGAACAATCAACAAAATTTAAAGTGAAAATCTGCTTGGTGCTGGAGTGAGACACACATGTGAGACTTACAAAACATGTACGTAGATTTTTGGATTCAAGTTTAAACACATCTGTTAAATCCAAGAATGTCAACTGGTATGGAAGAGTATAACTTGAGAATAATATTCCTTCCATTCCTCAAACTGTCTGATCCCAACCCAATTGCCATATAATCTTGGGAAATTTTCCTAAGCAGGCATCTACATATTCTTTGGAAGAAAATGCTGGGAAAATCTGTTTCACAGCTTTTTGTTGTGTTCAATTGCTCAGTACTGTTCGACTCTTTGCCACCCCATTACTCTCTCTTAACAACATACAAAAGAGTCTCTCCCATATCAACACATGTTGCCATACTGTGTTTACATAGTTTTTTCATTTTATTCATATCCTTATTAGCAAGCCCTCTATTAATAACTTTTTGTTGTTTTTTTCTAATTTTTTTGTGAAAATTGATGTTATAAATTGTCAGACATTTATAAATCTATACAAATTTTTTTATATGGAGCAAATCCATTGAGCTGGAATTTTTAGTTCAAAATTTAAATATGTTTTAGCTATTTCTTTCCATTGGGACCTTTTATGCTCTATAGATTCTGGATTGTTTTTCACACCACTATAATAAGTGAGTTGTTGACTTCCTGATCCATAGCCAACCAAAAGGATAATCAAAATTTCATCTTAATTTTAATTTGAAGGTAACAAGAATGTCTCAAAAGAGAAATCAACTGGTAATCCATGGGAAATCCTTTCTTTTAATAAAAACTACTATAACTAACTAATGAAATTGAACAACTGATCCCACAATTTGTTAAATAAATGAATTCCTACTTTAAAAACCTTCCCACACAGACAACTACAAGTTCAGATGGCTTTGCTGGTGAATTCTATCAAACATTTATGGAAGAAATAACATAAACCCTACACAAAATCTTCTAGCAAAAATGAGGAAAAGAGAACACTGCCCCATTCTTCTTATCAAGCCAGAATTATTTTGATACTAAAGGCATCACAGGAAAATAAACCTAAAAAGCAATATTCCTCAGGATCCTAGAGCAAAATTCCTTAATAAAAATACTAAAAATTCAAATCCAGCTGTATGTAAAGAAAACAATACCCTGTAACAAAGTGATGATTTTATTGCAGAAATGCCAGGTTGGTTTATATTAGGAGATTAATCAATATATCACCATATTAACAGAAATAAAGAGAAAAACTACCTGACCACTTCAATAGGAGCAGAAAAGCTATTTACCAGAAAAGAACAACCTTTGATTAAAACTCTCATTCAGCTAGGAACCAAAGGAACCTTCCTCAAACTGAAAGAAGCATCTAACAAAATCATAGTGCTAATATGAAGCCTTATAAGAGACAATGCCTTCTTCTAAGACAGAAAACATGACAGAGATCTCTGTTCTCATCACTTCTACTCAACTTCATACTAGAAGTGCTAACTAATACAATACAGAAAGAAAATGCAATGGAAAGCATACAGTTAGGAAATGAACAAAATTATTTATTTACAGACATAATTCTATTTGTAGAAAATCCTAAGACGTCCACAAAAAAGTAACTAGAACTAATAAATGATCATCAAGGTCACAGGATAAAAACTCAATAAACAAAAATTTATTGCATTGCTCTAAATGACCACTCTAGATAGCATATTCAAAAACAGAGACATTACTTTGCCAGCAAAGGTCCGTCTAGTCAAGGATATGGTTTTTCCAGTAGTCATGTATGGATGTGAGAGTTGGACTGTGAAGAAGGCTGAGCGCCAAAGAATTGATGCTTTTGAACTGTGGTGCTAGAGAAGACTCTTGAGAGTCCCTTGGACTGCAAGGAGATCCAACCAGTCCATTCTGAAGGCAATCAGCCCTGGGATTTCTTTGGGAGGAATGATGCTAAAGCTGAAACTCCAGTCCTTTGGCCACCTCATGTGAACAGTTGACTCATTGGAAAAGACTCTGCTGCTTGGAGGATTGGGGGCAGGAGGAGAAGGGGACGACCGAGGATGAGATGGCTGGATGGCATCACAGACTTGATGGACATGAGTCTGAGTGAACTCCGGGAGTTGGTGATGGACAGGGAGGCCTGGCGTGCTGTGATTCATGGGGTCGCAATGAGTCGGACACGACTGAGCGACTGAACTGAACTGAACTGAAAGGAAACTTGCAATGAACATTGCAAATGGAAATAAAAAATATGTAACAATGATATCCCAAAACATGGAAAACTACAGGACACATTAAACAAACTATGTGCATGGCATGTATCCTTAAAATTGTAAAACATTGCTGAGAGACATTAAAGAGAATCTAAATAGGTGAATATTCTATTTTCATAAATCAGAACATGCAACTGCAACTGTGTTAGAATTTCAGTTCTCTCCACATTAGTATATAGACTCAATATAATTTCAATCAAATCCCAGGAGGCTTTTTAAAAAAAAACATCATAAATGTGACTTTAACATTTCTATGAAAATATGAAGAACCTAGAATACCCAATAAATTTTTTTAAAAAGTAACAAAGCTGGAGGACTCACAGTACACATTAAAAGACTTACTATAAAGCTACAGTAATTAGGACATAGGGCTTCCCTGGTGGCTCATTGTTAAAGAAACTTCCTGTCAATGCAGGAGACACAGGTTCAGCCCTGGGTTGGGAAGATCCCCTGGAGAAGGAGCGGCAACCCACTCCCATATTCTTGCCTGGAAAATCCCATGGACAGAAGGGCTTGGCAGGCTACAGTCCATGGGGTCACAAAAAAGAATCGGACATGACTTGGTGACTAAACACACACAAACAATCAAGACAGAATGCTATTGACATAACGTCATGCAGATCAAGGGACGTGCAGATGAATAAAATAGAAAATTCAGACACAGATCCAAACATATATCTTCAATTGGTTTTTTTAATTTTAATTTATAATTAAAAAATTTAAAGTCTAATTTAATTAGACTTTTATTTCGATAATTACAATATTGTGATGGTTTCTCCATACATCAACATGAATTGGCCATAGATATATCTGTGAAATATGTATACATATGACAAATAGATTCAAAGGATTAGATCTGATAGGCAGACAGCCTGAAGAACTATGGATGGAGGTTCATGACATTGTACAGCAGACAGGGATCAAGACCATCCCCAAGGAAAAGAAATGCAAAAAAGCAAAATGGCTCTCTGAGGAGGAGCTGTGAAAAGAAGAGAAGCAAAGGAGAAAAGGAAAGATATACCCATTTGAATGCAGAGTTCCCAAGAATAGCAAGGAGAGATAAGAAAGCCTTCCTCAGTGATCAATGCAAAGAAATAGAGGAAAACAATAAAATGGGAAAGACTAGAAATCTCTTTAAGAAAATTAGAGATAGCAAGGGAACATTTCATGAAAAGATGGGCACAGTAAAGGACAGAAGTGGTATGGACCTAACAGAAGCAGAAGATATTAAGAAGAGATGGCAAGAATACACAGAAGAATCATACAAAGAAGATCTTCACGACCCAGATAACCACAATGGTCTGATCACTCACCTAGAGCCAGACATCCTGGAATTCAAAGTCAAGCGGGCCTTAGGAGTGTCACTATGAATAAAGCTAGTGGAGGTGATGGAATTCCCATTGAGCTATTTCAAATCTTAAAAAATGATGCTGTGAAAGTTTGCACTCAATATGTTAGCAAATTTGGAAAACTCAGCAGTGGCCACAGGACTGGAAAAGGTCAGTTTTTATTCCAATCCCAAAGAAAGGCAATGGCAAAGAATGCTCAAACTACCACACAGTTGCACTAATCACACATACTAGCAAAGTAATCCTCAAAATTCTCCAAGCCAGGCTGTGAACTTCCAGATGTTCCAGCTGGATTTAGAAAAGGCAGAGGAACCAGAGATCAAACTGCTAACATCTGAAGGATCATCAAAAAAGAAAGAGAGTTCCAGAAAAACATCTATTTCTGCTTTATTGGCTATTACAAAGCCTTTGACTGTGTGAATCAAAACAAACTGTGGAAAATTCTTCAAGAGATGAGAATACCAGACCACCTGACCTGCCTCCTAAGAAACCTGTATGCAGATCAAGACACAACAGTTAGAATTAGACATGGAGCAACAGACTGGTTCCAAATTGGAAAATGAGTATGTTAAGGCTGTATATTGTCACCCTGCTTATTTAACTTATATGCAGAGTACATCATGAGAAATGATGAACTGGATGAAGCACAAGATGGACTCAAGATTGCCAGGAGAAATATCAGTAACCTGAGATATCCAGATTATACCACCCTTACGGCAGAAAGCAAAGAAGAACTAAAGAGCCTCTTGATGAAAGTGAAAGTTGGCTTAAAGCTCAACATTCAGAAAACTAAGATCATGGCATCTGGTCCCATCACTTCATGGCAAATAGATGGGGAAACAATGGAAACAGTGGCTGACTTTATTTTCGGGGGGCTCCAAAATCGGTGCAGATGGTGATTGCAGCCATGAAATTAAAAGACGCTTACTCCTTGGAAGAAGAGTTATAACCAACCTAGACAGCATACTAAAAAGCAGAGACATTACTTTACCAACAAAGGTCCATCTGGTCAAAGCTATGGTTTTTCCAGTAGTCGTGTATGGATGTGAGAGTTGGACTATAAAGAAAGCTGAGCGCCGAAGAGTTGATGCTTTTGAACTGTGGTGTTTGAGAAGACTCTTGAGAGTCCCTTGGATTGCAAGGAGATCCAACCAGTCCATCCTAAAGGAAATGAGTCCTGAATATTCATTGGAAGGACTGATGTTGAAGCTGAAACTCCAAAACTTTGGCCACCTGATGCAAAGAGTGACTCATTGGAAAAGACCCTGATGCTGGGAAAGAATGAAGGTGGGAGGAGAAGGGGATGACAAAGGATGAGGTAGTTGAATGGCATCACTGACTCAATGGACATGAGTTTGAGTGAACTCCAGGAGTTGATGATGGACAGGGAAGCCTGGCATGCTGCAGTCCATGGGGTCAGAAAGAGTCTGACACAACTGAGTGACTGAATTGAACTGAAAATAATACTGACTTTATATCAGATTCTTTTGCTTGATATAATCCTACAGAAACATATCCATAATGATATATCAATCATACAGTTCAAAATTATGTATAAACTGTAGTATTCTATTCTATTCTACTCAGCAATAGATAAGCAAATTCCAGGAGATAGTGAAGAACAGGGAAGCCTGGCATGCTACAGTCCATGGGGTTGCAAAGAATCAGACACAACTGAGTTACTGAACAACAACAATATTCCACTGTCTGGATGTGCCATCATTTATTTAAAATAAATAAATATATATATATTTTTTTTACCTAAAAATTGTCATTGGGTTCTTTGCAGTTTATTCTGAATCAAGCCTCCAGTATTTATAAACATATCTGGTGGATGCATGTTTTCCTTCATCTTAGGAAACTCTCTAATAGTGGAATTTCAGGTTTGTATGGTAAGATATTGATATGTTTACCTGTTATTTTTTACCATTGTGCATTCCCACCAGCAATGTCTGAGATATCCAGTCGCTCCATTTCTTCACGAACAATTTCTGTAGTTAAAAGCAATTAAAGATTTATGTTTGGATCTGTGTCTGTATTCTCTGTTCTATTTTGTTGGTCTACGTGTGCATTGATCCATGTAATATTATATCAGCAACATACTGTCTTAATTACTATAGTTTTGCAGTAAGTCTTTGAATGTGTATTGTGAGTCCTCCAAATTTGTTCTTTCTTTTTTTTTTTTTTTTAAAATTTTTTGACTATTCTAGGTCCTTCACAACTGTGTAGAAATCATACAGTCATCTTTTAAACATTTAACAAAAATGCCTCCTGGGAATTTAATTACAATTGCATTGACTCTATAGATGAAACTGGAGAAAATTAATTCTCACAACATTATGTGTTCTGATTTATGGAAGTAGAGTATTTCTTCACCTTTTTCAGTCCTTTTTAATTTTAGCAATGTTTTATAGATTTAAGTGTTTGGGTCACTCACATAGCTTGTTAAATGTGTCTTTTATTTTTTTATATTTGGATGTTATTGTAAATTATATTTTATATTTTAAGTTCTATTTCCAATGTTTCTTGATGATCATGGCATCTGGTCCCATCACTTCATGGCAAATAGATGGGGAAACAGTGACAGACTTTATTTTGGGGGGCTCCAAAATCACTGCAGATGGTCATTGCAGCCAAGAAATTAATAGACACTTACTATGCCAAAGCCTTTGACTGTGTGGCTCACAATAAATTGTGGAAAATTCTGAAAAAGATAGGAATAGGACCACCAGACCACCTGACCTGCCTCTTGTGAAACCAATATGCAGGTCAGGAAGCAACAGTGAGAACTGGACATGGAACAACAGACTGGTTCCAAATAGGAAAAGGAGTGCATTAGGCTGTCTATTGTCACCCTGCTTATTTAACTTATATGCAGAGTACATCATGAGGAATGCTGGGCTGGAAGAAGCATAAGTTGGAATCAAGATGGCCAGGAGAAATATCAATAACCTCAGATATGCAGATGACACCACCCTTATGGAAGAAAGCGAAGAAGAACCAAAGAGCCTCTTGATGAAAGTAAAAGAGGAGAGTGAAAAAGTTGGCTAAGATCATGGTATCTGGTCCATCACTTCATGGCAAATAGATAGGGAAACAATGGAAACATTGGCTGACTTTATTTTTCTGGGCTCCAAAATCACTGCAGATGGTGATTGCAGCCATGATATTAAAAGACGCTTACTCCTTGGAAGGAAAGCTATGACCAACCTCAGTTCAGTTCAGTTCAGTAGCTCAGTCGTGTCTGATTCTTTTCAACTCCATGAATCGCAGCACGCCAGGCCTCCCTGTCCATTACCAACTCCCGGAGTTCACCCAAACCCATGTGCATCGAGTCGGTGATGCCAACCAGCCACCTCATCTTTTGCCATTCCCTTCTCCTCCTGCCCCCAATCCCTCCCAGCATCAGGGTCTTTTCGAAAGAGTCAGCTCTTCCATAAGATGGCCAAAGTATTGGAGTTTCAGCTTCATCATCAGTCCTTCCAATGAACATCCAGGACTGGTCTCCTTTAGGATGGACTGGTTGGATCTCCTTGCGCTCCAATGGATTCTCAAGAGTTTAAAAAAAGTTAAAAAAAAAAAATAAAAGAACTGACTCATTTGAAAAGACCCTGATACTGGGAAAGATTGAAGGCAGGAGGAGAAGGGGATGACAGAAGATGAGATGTTTGGATGGCATCACTGGCTCAATGGACATAAGTCTGAGTAAACTCTGGGAGCTGGTGATGGACAGGGAGGCCTGGCATGCTACAGTCCATGGGGTCACAAAGAGTTGGACAGGACTGAGTGACTGAAATGAACTGATCTTTAATACTGTTAAACATCATGAATTATATTAATTGATCTGTAAATATTAAATCAATCTGGCATTTGTGAAATTAAATCCTTAATTTTTTTGACATAGTTGTTGAGTTTAATTTTCAAGTACTGAATGAGGATTTTTCATTTCTATTTATGAGGAATATTGGTTTGTAGATTTACTTTTCTAGTGTCTTCAATACCAATATAATGGTGATTTAATAATAAGATAATAAGAGGAATGGAGCAGAGTTGCTTCTACTTATTTTTGGAAGATTTTGTATAAGAGTGATACTATTTCTTCCTTAAACATTTGATTGAATCTACCAGTAAGTCCATCTGAAATTGTAGTTTCCTTTCTGAGAATGTTTCTCTTGCTTGTGCTCAGCTGCTTCTATCATATTTGAGTTTTTGCAACACTATGAACTGAAGCCAACCAGGCTCCCTTGTCCATGAGATTCTCAGGCAAGAATATGGGGCGTGGGTTGCTATGCCATCCTCCAGGTTATGTTCCCATTCCAGAGATCAACCCACGTCTCCTATGTCTCCTACATTGCAAGAGAATTGTTTACCCACTGAGCCACCTGGGAAGCCCTGAGAATGTTTCTAACTCAGATCAATTCTAATGAATTCAGTTCACTGAACATATTTAGAAATTTCTGATTGTTCAGTTTCTTTTTTTTAATTTAATTTTATTTTTACTTTCTTTTTGAGTTACTGTTGGTAATGTTTATCTTACAGAATATTTACCATTTTATTGGGTTTTAATTTGTTTTCTTTTAAAATATGCCTTATTTTGGATCTTTCCATTTAAAATTAACATAAAATTTTGATTATATTTTAGGTGAGAATTACATCAGGAGATCAAGAGCTCTCCTACCATACAGTGCTTGTGGTTGTTCAAATCAATTCAAAATCTGTAGAGTATAATTCAGTGCCAATAAAATGCTGTAGATACAAATGTGGAATTCCTTCACCTAGAAATTTTAACTCTAGGGATTTTTCCATATATAAAAATTTTTGTGGACTTATAAATTTTGAAAACAGTGTAGCTTAATTTTTATAATGAAAACAATGAAGTTGATCAACAGAGGGCTGCCTAATAAAGAGCAGGACATCCATATGAAGGAACACAACGCAAAAAAGAGTAGTAGAGCAGCATGTGTGGATATGGGAGAGCATCTTTTATATATTGTTAAATGAAGGGGAAAATGGTGTATAACAGATTTTTGCAACATTTTCTTCAAAGGAATATGTAGATATCTGCTTACAAGATTTTTTTAAGATTGTCTAAGATTATATTGCAATCTGGTTGGGCATGGGCAGTTTGAAGGATGGAAGGAATATTATTCTCAATTTATAGCCTTCTGTAACAGTGGCATTCTCAGATTTAACAGGTATATATAAAGTGAAATACAAATTTTAATAAATGCTTTCTAACTTTCACATGCCTGCCTCATTCCAGCACCAATTTATATTTTCCAGTTGCAACAGGTTGTAAATATAACTACTTGCATTAGGCTACTTTTATACTCTTCCTACATGGAATTGGCCAGCTGGTGATCAGGGACATTCCATGGAGATCAACGTCTGCAAGAGCCTTGCTTGGAATCATACCAAGCCAGATGTATGAGAAGAGTGGAAACCTGAGACAGTAGCCTAGAGCAGTTAGACTTAGGGGTAGAGACTTTCCATGGGGTTTGGGGGATCCTCAGGGGATTTTTGTTGAGGTTAAATTTTGGCTGAAACAAGCCCTATTTTTAGTTATTGGGGCATATTTTAGAGGTCAATTATGGATTTTCCTATTGAAGGGTGATGGAGCTGAATTTGGTTCCAATTATCAAGTGAATCCTGGGGAGAGCATAGAATAAAGAACAGAAGGGGTGATCTGCTCAGAATTTGAGACATCTTCTGGAAGCCTAGACTTGGGGTCTTTGAGAAGGCAGCCTTGAATTGAGAAGCCTCTGGTGAGATCTTGGGTTTCCAATTAAACAAAAAAGTTGAAAAAGTTCTGAAACTTAATTGCTCAAGGATGAGAATAAATAAAAGTTTGTTCAGCTCTCTCAAGACTGCTTGCTGAGGGATGCCCTGAGCCTGGGCTAATTAAGAACAGGGTCCTCAATGACCGAGTTCCCTTGGGGAAGTGGGAGAGAAGGAGAGAGAGAGAGATAGACCCTCTGCTCCCCACAACACTGTTACTTCTGGATGTTTTTCCTAACTCCTCCCTAAGGACAGTTTCCTTCTTCACCATGCATGGAGGCAGCACCAAATAGCTCCAATCCCTGTGTTCAGCTCAGCAGTAGCCAGACAGGAATAGCCCTGCCCGAGCCCTAGAGATCATCAGAAGTGGCAGAGGGGCCCGTGCATCCCGGTGAGTGTCTTCTCAGGGTTCCCTTACAAAGGAAGTGTCGGAGAGGATGAGGATGGGGAGTTCTGGCTTGGCTGCCTTCTAGAGGAGGACGCCGAGAATTTGAAGGCTGGGCCGGGGAGCAGCTGGGAACCAGCTCCGGTCCTAACAGCCCAACAGAGCGGAGAGCAGACTCAGCTCTTCTCTGACCCGGTGCTCATGCAGGCGCAGCTCCTGATCTTGCTCAGCAAGCTCCTCTCTCATGTTTATCTAGTAATGGTTACCCAAAAGAGGGGAGAAGCAGACCACAGAGATCTCCTGGTAGTTCTGTCCCTGAAGCCTGGATTCCCATCAGTGAAAGATTTGCAGAGGTATTGGGGAAGTCTCAGGAAGGGGAGAGAGGAAGGGAAAATGGTAACAAGAAGGAAAGCAGACCAAGAATAATAGGACAGAGGGGACATGGCTTATGGGAGTTGGCCAGGACCTTGTACTTTTAAAGCATATATTAAACATTTATACGTCCATCCTCTACCAAAAATTGTCATATTTTCACCACTACTTGTCTCAAGAATAGCTTGCATATAATGTATTTTTCTGTATATAATTGTGTATAATACATAGAAGATGCATCTTTGCTCTCATGGGTTTATATCTAACATCATACATGGACCAGGAATAAATAAAATTAAATTTCCTGTCCCTTTTTCTTGCTTTATTTTTCTATGGCCTGGTTAGTAAACTAACATCTTAAATATTTCCCTTATTTGTTTTGTGTCTGGAATAATCTCCATTGCCCCCTTGGATATAAGCTCCA
The DNA here is from genome assembly GCA_006408675.1 of Madoqua kirkii. Classification (NCBI taxonomy): domain Eukaryota; kingdom Metazoa; phylum Chordata; class Mammalia; order Artiodactyla; family Bovidae; genus Madoqua; species Madoqua kirkii. Next base: position 19,060 of record SJYC01140296.1, read on the forward strand.
CAGTACAGGGATGCTGCTTCATTTATTTCACATTCAAGTAAGGTTGGGATAAACAATTAAACACAAAAATAATATCAAGTAATAATAAGTGCTAGGAAGGAAACTGAAGTCTTAGAATACCGTGTCTTTCCAATGTGAGGGAGGGTAATTGGAAAGAGTCCCCTGATGAAATGACATTAGTGTGGTGGGATGGATAAAGTGGTAGAGATTCAAGCATGTGGAGTGTCTGAGAGCCTTGGATCTAAACTTGTCAGTGTGGGCACCATCTTTGTTTCCTTCCCAGACTTTGTGAAAAATAAAATTAAACAGGAATGAATCTACCTAGAGATTTATCCCAGGATCAAAGAGTTTCCATTTGAAGCACTAATGGGAATAGGGAAAATTTTAAATCTGGAGAAACCAGATAATACTCTTAGACCCCCTTGCCTTTCTTCTGCTGACCCCAAGGTGAGTCTCTGTAGTACCAATCAGGATGAAGCATAGGGTAAATTTCAGTCCTTTGAACATCTTCAATGCTACTATGTCATCTGCTGCAATGAGGCGAAGAGAAAAGAACAACCCCTAGATCCAAGGGGCTGACACAGCATCAAAACTGGCTTCTTTTAAGATTTAACCTTTGTTTCCTATGAGAAAGTACATCTAGTTGGGGGGGAAAAAGCCAAGGGGTTTTTTTTTCACAGCATAGAGATGATAGTATCTTCATCCATTCCAAGCAGTGAGCTTTTAGTTGGATGTGAGGTGACAACATTAAGGTTTGACTTGGTACAGAGGATCCTAGTAGGGGCCCCTCATCTGGTCACCAGACTGGAAACAGTTCCTCATCCTAATCTGTGCTCCTTCTCTCTTAATAGAAGGACCTTGTGGAGCAGCGTTTCTTTTCTTTTGATCTCTAGGTTTCCCAAGGAGCAGAAACAAGGACTGAATGATGAGCAATCACTCAAGTGTCACTGAATTCTGCCTTTTAGGGTTCTCAGGGTCCCAAGAACTACATCACGTTCTTTTTGCTGTATTTTTTCTCTTCTACTCAGTGACAATAATCAGCAACATAGTCATCATTGTGATTGTCTGTGTCGATAAATGTCTGCAGTCCCCCATGTATTTCTTCCTCGGTCATCTCTCTGCCTTGGAGATCATGATCACGTCCCTTATCGTCCCTGCGATGCTCTGGGGGTTGCTGCTCCCTGGGATGCAGACAGTGTCTCTGACTGCATGTGTTGCTCAGCTCTTCCTGTACCTTGCTCTGGGGACCACAGAGTTTGCACTGTTGGGAGTGATGGCTGTGGACCATTACATGGCTGTCTGTAACCCCTTGAGGTACAATACCATTATGAACAGCCACACTTGCATCTCGGTGGTGACTGGGTCATGGGTGTTTGGGTTCCTTTCTGAAATCTGGCCAGTCTATGCCACATTTCAGTTTACCTTCTGCAAATCAAACGTCTTAGACCATTTTTATTGTGACCGAGGTCAGTTGCTCAAGCTGTCCTGTGATGACACTGTTTCCACAGAGTTTGTTCTGTTTTTAATGGACGTTTTCATTATCATTGGTTCTCTGGCCCCAACAATTGTCTCCTACACCTACATCATCTCCACCATCTTCAGGATCCCCACTGCCTCTGGCAGCAGGAAAGCCTTCTCTACCTGCGCCTCCCACTTCACCTTTGTTGTCATTGGCTACGGCAGCTACTTCTTCCTCTACATGAAACCCAAGCAAACGCAGGCAGCCGAGTACAAGATAGTCTCCCTGTTGTTTTCTGTGTTAACCCCTTTGCTGAACCCTTTCATATTCACTCTCTGGAATGACAAAGTCAAAAAGGCCCTTCAAGATGGAGTGAAATGTTGCTGTCAACTCCTCAGGGATTAACTCTTCTCTCAGTTCCTTTTTTTGGTGGAACAGTCTGCATTATGAATTATTCAGGAACCTAGAAAGCACTAATTTTTTTCCTCTTTTAGCATCATCACCATCATAAAAATTAAATAAGATGTACAACTTCTGATCAGGCCATGTAAAGACAGGTAAAAATAAAATCCATTCTCTGCTCACTTGAGTCTCATTGCCTTAGTTAATTTATTTTTTTAATTTTATTTTTTTCAATGCATCCTGTATTTTATTTTATTTTAATACTTTATTCTACTTTACAATACTGTATTGGTTTTGCCATACACTGACATGAATCAGCCACAGGTGTACACAATCTCCCAATTGCCTTAGTTTAAACTGCTATTTTGCAACCACTGTTGGACTCAAAGAATCATATTCTTGCGATATGGGAGGAACCAGAGAAATGACATACATCGATGTTTCTGTGTACTCTGTTGGTCAAATTATTTCCTGGGGGAGAAATGACATGTGGTGTTGTGGTGAGATATATGGCATAATCAAGGGCCAAAGGCAGAGATAGTCTCCTTGTTTCTTTATCAGCTATTACTAGTTCTTTTCCTACATTTTGTGAAATTTCTTGACAAGATGTCCATATGGTTTAAAGTATCCTATGGTTGTCTTTTTTTCTGGTTGTTTTTCATGTTATCCAGACCTGATTGCTATTGGGAAGTATGTATGATGCATATCTCAAAAGAATACACATGAGGTATGTATGCCTTAAAAGTATCTAGAGGGGCGACATGTGGATTGGAGTCATTCTTCTCTGGCAAATCTTGGTGACCTAAAGAAGATGGAAACACCTGGGGAATGGAAGCAGGGGAAAGTTTTGTGTGCTAAACCTCAGAGCATTGCTTTAGCTTCTCCCTTTTAAGGTGTGTATGCGATGTGGTAACTGGTCACTGTCATGTCTGACTCTCTGCGACCCCATGGACTACAGCGCAGCAGGCTGCAATGTCCTTCACTGTCTCCTGGAGTTTGCTCAGATTCCACTATTGAGTGGGTGATGCTATCTAACCATCTTATCCTCTGCTGCCCTCTCTCCTTTTGCCTTCAGTCTTTGCCAGGATCAGGGTCTTTTTCAATGAATCAGCTCTTCATATAAGGTGGTCAAAGTATTGGAGTTCTAGCTTCAGCATCAGACCTTCCAATGAATATTTGGGACTGATTTCCTTTATGATTGATTGGTTTGATCTCCTTGCAGTCCAAGGAACTCTCAAGAGTCTTCTCCAGCACTGAAATTTGAAAGCATCAGTTCTTTAGTGCTCATCCTTCTTTTTGGTGCAACTCTCAAAACCATACATGACTACTGGAAAAAAACATAGCTTTAAGTAGATGGATGTTTGTTGGCAAAGTAAAGTCCCTGCTTTTAAAAATACTGTCTAGGTTTGTCATAGCTTTTCTTCCAAAGAGTAAGTGTCTTTTAATTTCATGGCTGCAGTCACTGGCAACCCACTCCAGTACTCTTGCCTGGAAAATCACATGGACGGAGGAGCCTGGTAGGCTGCCGTCCATGGGGTCACAAAGAGTCTGACATGACTGAGCAACTTCACTTTGACTTGTCATTTTCATGCATTAAAGAAGGAAATGGCAATCCACTCTAGTGTTCTTGCCTGGAGAATCCCAGGGACGGGGGAGCCTGA